>QODF01000093.1:1914000-1969101 GCA_024372805.1 Oostethus manadensis | reverse complement strand
TGTGACAAACATGCAAAAGAATAAAAAGTCAGGAAGGGGGCAAATAGTTTTTCACACCATTGTATATCACGTAGTCCCACCTACCCACTCGGAGAGCAGACGTGGCACCTGTAAAGCTGACAATAAATCAGTGTTTTTGCGCTACCGTGGATAAGCTTGGCAGCTGATCCGTAAAGGTGCCCCACGGTGACGGGAGGGGTCCTGTCGGGGCCAGGGTACAACAAATGCTTTGACTTTGTGCAGGAAGTACAAATTATGCAAACGGCAGCACATAAACAAAACCCATTTATCAGTTCATCTTGCACTGTGTACAATTGCACTCCAGAATGAACAGAACCGTGTTGTCTCTCACCTTTGTACTGGACCAGGAGGACACACTCGGGTACGGAGCCATGCGGTGGTGTGTATGGTTGAGCGTGTGTGTGTGTGTGTGAGACAAGGTTATCTGTGCACTCAACTGTTCCTCGTGAAACAAATGAGCTTCTTTGTATGCAAACACAAACATCCCTGGAATAAATAAACACACACAGTAGAGTACAGTATTCTGTATACTGGGAGCTCCCCTGGAGAGCGCCACTGGACTCGAGACGACGTTTTAGACTAATAAAATAATTCCGGGCAGAGGAACTCTACTGTTTCTGTTGTGTTTTTACATAGTCAAAGTAAACATAGTATATACGCTGTAGTTGGGAGTTCACGGGCAGAAAAACGGTATAGTCGTCCCTCGTTAATTGGCTCCAGACCCGACCGGAGTCTGAATGAATCAACGAAGTACTGATGTAGCCATAGAAAACCTGTCTGAATATGGTTTTTACCCATTATTAGAGCCCTCGGGGCATAAGATAACACCCATATGGTCATGTTTATGTTTGTATTACCCAATATGGCAGATATAACCAGTGAAAATAAGACACATTAGTAGTAGTGGTGTATTTCCAAGTACAACACACTCATACTGCATATATACTGTACATATACAATGGGGCATTTAAAAAAATGTATTTGCAAATTATGGTGGAAAATATGTATTTGGTCATTACCAAAAGTTCAGCTCAATACTTTGTTATATAACCTCTGTTGACAATGACAAAGGTTTTCTGGAAGTCTCTGCAAGGTTTTTACACACTGTTGCTGCTAGTTTGGCCCGTTGCTCCATGCAGATCACACCTAGAGCAAGGATGTTTTGGGGCTGTCGCTGGGAAATACGGATTTTAAACTCGCTTCAAAGATTTTCTATGAGGTTGAGAACTGGAGACCAGCGAGGCCACTCCTTTGTTGCCCGGGCGGTGTGTTTGGGATCATTGTCGCGATGAAAGACCTATCCACGTGTAATCTTTATTGCCCTTGCTGACGGAAGGAGGTTTTTACTCAAAATCTCACAACACATGGGCTCATTCATTCTTTCCTTTACACGGATCAGTCGCCCTGGTCCCTTTGCAGAAAAACAGCCCCAAAGCATGATGTTTCCGCCCCCATGCTTCACAGTAGGTATGGTGTTCTTTAGATGCAACTCGGCATTCTTTCCAAACACGACAAGTTGAGTTTTAACCAAAAAGTTATATATTGGTTTCATCTGACCATATGGCATTCTCCCAGTCCTTTTGTGACTCATCCAAATGCTCTCCAGCAAACATCAGATGGGCCGGATATGTACAGGCTTAAGCAGGGGGAAACATCTGGCACTGCAGGATTTAAGTCCCTGGCGGCGTAGTGTGTTACTGATGGTAGCCTTTGTTACTTTGGTCACAGCTCTCTGCAGGTCATTCACTAGGTCCCCCCGTGTGCTACTGTTTTTGTGTTAATTTGGACCCCCCGGGGTGATATCTTGCTTGGAGCCCCAAATTGAGGGAGATTATCAGTGGTCTTCCATTTTCTTTCCATTTTCGCACCAAGCTGCCTACCTATTGCAGATTCAGTCTTCCCAGACAGGTGCAGGTCTACTATTTTGTTTGTGGTGTCTTTTGACAGCTCTTTGGTCTTGGCCGCAGTGAAGTTTTGAGTCTGACTGTTGTGGACAGTCGGATGGTGTCCTGGGGGATCTCCTCCCGGTTCTGGACCAGGGCATCACTGAGGTCCTGGACAGTCTGAGGGGCAGCTTGGCGTCATTGGACGGACCTACACATAATGTCCCTGAGGTGTTCTATTGGGTTTAGGAGCATGCCCCGACGTTATCAGGCATGCATAGAAACTACTGAACTGAGAATCATTTGGAGTTGCTACAATGACATTTTTGGCAAAATGGATCATTTTTTCACTTAAATTTTATGGGGTGTCTTTGATTCCCTCCTTTCCTCTATAGGGTGATCATTTTCATTTCTATCAAATGATGTGGCATCATTTTGTTACTAATACATCACCTACTTATTATCAGGAAACATATTCAAGATCATTTTTCCATGGCGGTCTCTTTCTAATGCCTCCAAGCTCGGTTCCTTTCCCACAGGCCTGGGATCTTGAGGGTTCTGCACAGTATCGTTGCTGTTCTAGAACTGCACTTTTCTGGACCGTGATGTTTGACGTTTTTCCTGGCATTTGCTGTTGCCGCTCTTCCAGTTTGGGGGTTACTGCCCCTAGTGCTCCAATGACCACGGGCACCACTGCCGCCTTTACCCTACTGGTCCTCTCCAGCTCCTCTGGGAACCTGTGGTATTTCTCTAGTTTCTCATGTTCCTTTGTCCTGATGTTGCAATCCCTTGGTACTGCTATGTCAATGACAACGACCTTCCTCTGCTGTTTGCCCACCACTACATCGTCCGGTTGGCTCATCAGTCTGTATCTGGAAGTACCACAGGATCTCGACCCGGTCTCTCTCTACCACCTTTGGAGGCGTGTCCCACTTTGACCAGTCCGTACTCTGCACAGACGTTTGTGTACACTCTGCCAGCTCCTGGGTTATGGCGTTCCATGTATGCTTTCCCTGCCAGCATCCACAGCCTTGACGACAGCCGTGCACTCGAACCCCTATTTACATACGCAATGCAACACGTAACAGATGCCATAAACCGCTTAGTCAAACAGGACGACATGTTAGCAACCCTAGCGTAGCTATGTGAGCTACAGCGCTAACATTGCACTCACGTTTTAATAGCATTCTGCTAGTTTAGCGGGTTGACTGCAGGAAAAACAAAACGTCTGTAGCTGACTGAAGGCTTTATTTTAAGACGTGTAGAAAAGCCTCTTTTTTTTATTTGGAATTTTGTACAAAGCTGTCCTCCATGAAATGGGCGTCTACATGGGTAGGCTCATGCAGTAATGAAGAAAAGAAAATTCAAGCGTACATGTAAGAGAAATGTACAAACTACATTAAGAAATGTAAACTTTAGTGGCCAAGGAGTAGTTTTGGTTTTTTTTCCCCAAGCAAAAACTGCATTTGGCCATGAATGAGCATCAAAAACTGAACTCCTAAGTGGTCGTGCACACTTCAAGTCACATCTGGAATTGAGCAAACTTGTCAAAATCGACAAAAAAGACAACATAATTAGAGGAAATTGAACAGAAACCAAAAACATGAACAGATGACACGTTTTAATACGAACATTTAAGTAAAAAAAATTAAATCTAGGACTCGGAGTAACAATAATGCATTGTATGTCACAGGTACACAACACAAACAGCTTTTATCTGAGGGTTGCGTGTTTTGTGAATGTGTGTTTGCTAGCCTAAAGTCAACAATGAGCAGTTTTTGTTAACCAACGGAGGGGCTTCATCAGTCTTTATTACAAATCAGCAAGAACCAAGACCAGGTAACAGTACAACAATCGAATACTGGAAATGTTCGCACACACACACACACACGCACACACACTGGCTCACACATACACACACTCAGCGATCTTTTATACTGTTCTTTATTAGACGCCAGCACCAGAACACGCAGGGTTGGAGCGGGATCAGGTGAGGTTTCCGAGGTGGCGGGCAAGACGCGTCGGCCGCCGTGCAACAAGATTTAGCCGGTTTGCTAAAGCACGACCACCTACTGCGCGTGTAGCTCAACATTAATGATGGAAGGACCAAAAAATAAAATAAAAAGCAAAACAAATCTGAGAAAAAGGCAGACGGTGCTGACCTTTGAGCTTTTGAGCTTGTAGTGAAAGCCCGCAGTGGGAAATGTGGCATAATGGCTGCTGAGTTTGGGAACCGCAAGGACTGGATGTGGAAGAATCCATTGGTACTCCACAGCAGGGGCGTCCAAAGTGCAGCCCGGGTGCCCTTTGTTTATTTTTGTTTTGCACATTCCAAGAAATATACAATACAGGGGGAGGAGAAAAGGTTGTAATGTTTCTACGACAATCCCACTCATGCCTTTGTCACCTTTTTCATGTAACATGACACACACTCAATTGGTTTTAGCGTCCTCGCTGAACTAAACTTCAGGGTGGGCACCTGCATCTTCACGTGTTTGCATGCGGCCCCCGTTTGGACACCCCTGTTGTGCAAGTAAGGCCAATACAGATCCCTGCATGGGTGAGCAACGTCTGGCCTTACGTCGGGAAGGAACCACCTTCTTTGTCCAAAACTAGGGATGGGCATAATAATGGCTGTATTGATCACTAGTGCAGAATTTAGAGTCTATAGTCATCTCTGAGCAGCACGACTGGATGCAATCGGCAGACATATTAAACCAGCAGAGGCACCATTGGATGGAACTAGCAGAGCCAATGCCAGCGGAGGCACCACAGAACCCAGCCAGCAGAGACACTACGTGATTGCAACTAGCAGAAGTATTCAATCAGCAGAGGCAGTACTAAATGCAAACAGAAGAAGTACTTATCAGCAGAGGGACTACCGCATTGCAACCAGCAGAGGCCCTACTTGAGGCAACCAGGAAAAAGTACTCAATATGCAGAAGTACTACTGGATGCAACTAGTAGGAGCACTAATGGATTCACCCAGCAGAAGTACTCTATCTGCATAGGTACTACCGGATGTAAACAGCACCAGCAGAGGCACTACAGGATGCAACCAGCAGAAGTACTCTGTCTGCATAGGTACTACCGGATGTAAACAGCACCAGCAGAGGCACTACAGGATGCAACCAGCAGAAGTACTCTATCTGCATAGGTACTACCGGATGTAAACAGCACCAGCAGAGGCACTACAGGATGCAACCAGCAGAAGTACTCTGTCTGCATAGGTACTACTAGATGCCACCAGCACAACACTACAGGATGCGACCATCAGAGGCACTACTTGATGCCACCAACAGAAGCACTAAAGGATACAACCACCAGATGTGCTTAATCTTCTTAAGTACTACTGGATGCAACCAGCAGAAGTGCTTAATCCGCATAGGTGCTACAGGATGCAACCATCAGAGGCACTATTTGATGCAACCAGCAGAAGCACTAAAAGATGACACCAATGGAAATATTCTATCTGCATAGGCGCTACTGGATCTAACCAGCAGAGACACAAATGGCTGCAACCAACAGAAGTGCTCAGTCCGCATAGGTGCCACTGTATACAAGCAATAGAGGGCCTACTAGATGCAACCAGTAGAGGATACATCCATGAAGGTTACCACAACAGCAGAGGCTGAGCTCAATATGACTGTGGTATGGAAAAAGAAAGGAGCCCAGAACATTCAGATAGAGTGTCTATGGTCCCTATTAGGATTATTAATTTAGCCCATCCCTATTTATGTATTTGTAACAATGAGGTGAGGTGATTTTGGTCATCAATGTTGAGATGTGATGACTTCAAATGCACGACTTCATCTTTATTTTTATTAAACGTGTGTGTGTGTGTGTTCCCTCATAGGCCCAGACAGACATGATTTTCACATTATTTTTTGCTCATGTGACGTCCACTATATTTACAGGCAGAAAGGATGTGTCCTAGTTCCATCTGCTCATGAGGAAGAGGAGCCAGAACGTTTTTCAAATAAGACCAAAAAAAAAAAAAAAAAAAACAATGCACACAGACGTAGTCAGAGATTCACAGGTTTTAGCGACGCACGCTAAAAAAAATTAAGGTTCAATTATTTTGGCATTGATGCTTTGGTCACAAAATACCGACACTTTGTTTTGCTCTTGAGGGAATTCCCAGTCATTGTAGACCCTGACCGCGTGTGTCCCAGTACAGAAAAAAACCCCAAAAAAACAAAAAGGTAGGTGTGTTGTAGTCCTGTCTTCGCACCTCCCATGCAGTCCCTTTAAGAGGCACAGATTCCTTTATAAATTATGTGACTGTGAATGAGTGGGCCAAATTGGGCTGGGGGAGGGGGCGGCGGCGGGGGGGTTGACGGGGGGTTGGCTTGTCGAGGGGAGCGTGTCGCCCTCACATCCGCCCCCGCACGCCATCGGCGCGCTCGGCGTCCCGTCAGCCCTTCTGCGAGCACGTTCTGCAGCACAGTTGCTGCAGAACTTTCCTCTGGCAGAGATTGTTCTTTTTAACGAGCACGCAGAAGCTGCCTTCCGCCCAAGATTCTTCATTTGCTTTCCACAGATCAGGAAGGAGAGACAGAGGAAGGTTGGAACGAGGGAATGAAGAAAAAACACACACACACACACAGAGAAATAAACAACAATGTGATTGGTCAGGAGACAGGAAGCGTTTTAGCCATCCAATCACAGGTTGACGTTCAGAGATTGGGGTCCGGCGGAGTGATTGGATCCACGGCAGGCAGAGGTTGGGGGGGGGGGGGGGAACAGATTCGAGAGAGAATAAAAACAGACGTCACACAATTAGAAAGATAACATTTGGCGTCAGGTACACACACTCGGGATCCACGGCTGGATTTACACCACTGCATCCTTCCCGTCGGAAACAAAGGCCTGCCCCTCCAATAAACGGGGTATCGGTCGCATGCCCCGTCGTGTACAATTTTTGTCCACATGACTAGAAACGACATTTGTGGAGCCCCTCGTGGTGAAGACGCATTGCAATGCAAAGACACCCTCAAACGTTGACAACCACTAAACAAATGCTCTGTGACTTGAGGATAATTGGCCGCTAAGCCCCGCCCCTGGCGTAGAAAAACAACAGCACAGGCAACATAGTATCGGTGCAAAATTTTCTCTTTTGCGTGCAGCCAGCCGGGAGTAGCAGATTTGTAAAGCGGCTAATGCTAAGGATCGGCCCACCGATGTTACATAGAAATGTAGTATCAGTAGATATCAGCATTGGGTTTTCTCCCTACAATGAAAACTGATTTTAAAAAAAATGCTGCATACAGGCCTATGGCCTCCTGTATTTTCCGACACGCAAATGATGACCTCATCAAAAAGCGTCTTGCGCTTGCGAGGCGGAACCAGGACTTCTCCCGTCGATACTTCCAATTTCCAGGCGGAACGCATCCATCAAAAAATCATACACTGTATCGCACGGGGTAACCAGCCCCTCGAGGGCTCACCAAACTTGCTTTGCCGTTTCCCAGATGTTTTACAATGTTGTTTGCAGTCGGACTTCCAGACGCTAATTGCTGATGCTGTATCCATTAGCTTCGCGACAGATATGTGTTCTTTCCACAACGGTAGATATATGATGGCACACCTATCTGTATCGTAATTGACAGTTGGACAACATCGGATATGCCTGGGTGGTACGTTTTGAAGGTAATACTCGCAGTGTAAATGCAGCCATAGATGCATTTTGCCAACATCATGCAGAGAGAACGTAAAGTCATGCTTCCTCCAAGCAGTCCGGTCTTATTTGTGTCTCCACCTAGCATCCCTACCTGGAGGGAGCCCAAAAAATGGTATGGTATGGCTGGCCAATCAGGTGGTGCCCTTTCTCAACCTCAACTGAAGCGCGCTGCTTGTAGGAAATGGTGTAATAAAGCATAGAAAGAGACGTGAACAGCAAAAGAATATTGGAGGGACGCTGAATGGGTCATGACGCCGGGAAGAGTGAGTTTGTGTTAAAGTAAAAAAATAAAAACAAATAAATGAGTGAGTGATGTCAGTGACACGCGGCAGAAAATGCCGTTTTTTGTTAGGTAAGATGCTGCAGCCAGCACTGGCTTTTCAAAAGAAAAGCGTGTTCGTTGTTAGAGCTGTTATTCATGCTGACATCCTGTGCATAAAGACCCTCGGAACTCCAACGCTTGGAAGTCGACCCCAAATCTGACAACCTGGTAGTTCTTCGGTCTCCAAAATGTTTAGGAAAAAAAAATCATCCTTGAATTTCTAGATGAAGCTGGGACTTTCCAGTCAGTTTACAGAGAACCCAGTCTGCACTTTTGAAGGTTTTTAATGACCTAATTTTAAATACAGATTCTGCCGGTTCAGCCGTTTTAGTGCTTTTCCACTTGACTGCTGCCCCCTGACACGGTGGACCATACGGTTCTTTAGATGCCTTACTGTGACGCTTGGGGACTCCACTTCATCCCAGTTCCGGGACCCATCCTGCTTGCTCTGTATCTGGTGCCATTCAGGGCGAGATTTATAAAGCATTTTTCACGTTTACGCAGATGACTGACAGACACCCCTACCGGTCACAAAAAATGACCACGCCCCCCTAGCGCCCCTTCTTGAGTGCTTAAGTCAAGTTCTGGTGGGCTCTAAATTTCTCAAAGCTCAATGAGGGGAAGACGGATGTGATCCTGCTCAATCAGATCCAACAAGTGGTGCCGAAGACAAGGCTTAAGACCAGGGGAGGCCGGGCCCCAAGCTGTGGAACCCCCCCCCCCCCGCTTTTATTGTCTGGCTTTTGACCCGGCTTGTCTTGTATGGTCCTCTGTGGGATTTACTCATGTTAGTTTTTCTTTCTATTTATTGCTCTTATTGTATTTAATTGTTGTTGCTTTTTTTAATGTTTTAAGAATTCGTTTTTACTGTATTCATTTGTTATTTTACTTCTTTATTGTTTGACTAGTTTGTGCAGCGCTTTGGAAACTGTGTTCATAAAATGTGCTGTATAAATAAGGTAGGTTGAAATGAAATGTAATTTTTGTAATAAATAACTAAAATTACGCATTATTTGTGGAGAACGTCCATACCCAAAGAGTGCAAACACATCAAAGGTCAAATAAGCTTGACTGCGTTGGAGTTGCGAGGGTCCACTGCTTGGCGTTAGATTAGAAGCATGCGCTTGTGAGTTCTCTACAGCACCTCCTAGAAGCTGGCATTTGACGAGAGAGGAGAGCGGACAACTCACCATCTTTGCAGATGGTGCTGACCAGGCAGGCTCCTGCCTCCAGATTGTAACCGCTGACGCAGCTGCTGCAGTTCCTTTCACCGGGCCCCAGGCACTCGTAGCAGCTAGGATCGCACCTGTCGGCGGAGCGCGTGGACAGTCAGGGTGCCGTCTAATCGCTTCGGCGGCGTTAAGCCTCAGCTGTGGCCGATGAGGCCCTAACGGAGAAGGCCTACGCTGTTCTGCGGTACGTTTAGACTCTTAGCTACTCCACTTCTCCTTCATTATTGTTGCGGTTTGTTCCCGCTGATGCATTTCGCTGCAGGTTCTCATCCGAGCTGAGGCACGGCTGTAGGCGGTGTATTCTAAATCGACTAGGACACAAAGGAGACGCCTCCTACTCACTTCTTACAGGACCTCTGCACCTGTCCGCCGTCGGACGTCTGCTCCGACAGGTAGTAGCCGTTGCTGCACGTGGACACGCAGCGCCAGTCCTCCAGCAAGTAGCCGTCGGCACACTTGGTGCACGCTTCTATGCCGGTGCCTGGTGGCGGAGGGGTGTGTGTGTGGGGGGGGGACAAAATAAAAAATGCTTAACGGACATTGTCCAGGGTGGATTTGATAGGTGACGGTGCCGCCTTGGTCCTCTTTTACCTGCGCAGGTGGCACAGGCGCGATGACACGGCTCACAAGTCCTCCTGTGGCCGTTGTAATAGGAACCCGCGTCGCACGTCATCTGACACTTGCTGCCTTGTAAACTGGACAGAAAATGTATTTCAATATGTTTGATGTCACTTCAATAACCGTTAGTAGGTTTTTCTTTTTACTTCCATCCATTTTCTGTGCCGCTTATCCTCATTTGCTGGAGAAGGGGGCTACACCATGGACTGGTCGCCAGCCAATAGATTGACATAACGCATTTTTTTACTTCTTTTCTTTCTTTTCTTGTATTTTATCTACTTTACTGTACGGCATATGCTAGCTAATGTTTGTTGGTTAAGTTTAGCAGCTAGCGCGCCTGGCTGGTCAATTGCCGTTGCACTCCCAAGAAGCAAGAACTGTATTCTCTGATCTTTATGATTTATGTTAGGAAAATTCAATAAAAACATGTTTGAAAAAACAAAAATAAAAACAATCATTTGGAGTACATGAAAAAGTACGGAGCTCCTTTTGACCACATGGCCATTCATTAACAAGTATGTTGCAAAACACAGCAACAACACGACCAATGTTGTGATATTAACATTTACAGTGCATGCAGAGGTACACTCCCGGTCAAAAGCACTCCAAGGAAAACTCGACATTTTAAGTGCTAACATGGACTCTCTTTCCTCCATATTAAATTGCCTTTTCCTTGACATTTTTATAGCAACACTTTTCTTTCTGCAGTACTTTTCAATTGATGCTCACGAGGGTATAATTCCATGGTGTGTTCCAAATACTGCTTTTATGCAGACAGAGGAAGTAGTAGGTACTCATTTGGTGGCACCTGAAAAAGGCCTGTTGGGATATTTCTGAAATATACATTATTTTTCAGCTCTGGTAACCTTAACTTTGTTTTTTTGTTTTTTTTTTTACTTCTGTTACTTTGGACAATATGGTACCAATTGTTTGGCAATAGGGGTGAAATTGGGTCTACGAGGCGAAACGAGATTTTAGCTTTACTATTAAGAATAATACATATACTAATTTAGACTAATTTGATTTCTACTACGCTTCACTCTGGCACCGTATGCTAGCGGCCCCGCCTCCTTCCAGCAAGAAAAAACTGGATGAAATTCTCCCTCCGTTCTTGCCGTTGTTCTATGCAACAAACGGGCCAAGGTGCTGAAATCAATGCACAGGGTGAATCTTCTTCCAGCCTGTTTGAAGGCAAGAGACGGCAGTCTAACAAATGTGGGGAGTTTGCAGAGAGGACAGGTTTGGTGCTGAGCTGAGCTAAAAAAAAAACAAAAAAAAACAAACAGCTGGTACGCGTTAGCTGACAATTCCAAGAAATAATTTCGTCTGGACCGCTCGCGTGATGTGCTGGTAAAAAGAAATGCTAGCTTCAAAGTGTCCCCAGCTCCACCGTACAAGCTGTTATACGTCACATGTGTTTCCTTGCCGCACTTCCGACACCTTAAATCCCCCCAGCCCCTGCCAGCCAAGAGGAAGAGGCTGCAGTGGGAAGCAGTCGGCACGGATAACTTAAATGGCTTAAGCGATAAGAGCGTCTTCCAAGCGGCCATCGCCACCCAAAATGGGCAGCGGCTCGGTTTCTCTGCAACCCCACAACCACCACCATTGCATGACACGGATTTACATGGCTTGTACTACAGCGAGGTCACAGGGTGAAAGGCAGTCAACTCAAGAAAAACGTGCCGGGAGGAAAGCAGCTGCTGCACGTGTCGGCACCGTGTAGCCACGCTGTGCTTTTCAGCTCTCACGTATGCACGTGGAGAGACATGACACTCTTTTAAAATACAATCAAATTGATTAAGCGCCGGGGACTCTTAGTCCGCTCTGGGTCAAATGCCATTAGCATTAACAGCTGCGGCTGTAGGCAACAAAAAAAATGCCACTAAATGGCAGAAGCTCCATCGGCGTCCGGGAGGTCTATCTACCTTTACATGCGCTTTAAAATGTTGCAACTCACATGTTGGTGTGAAAGTCTAGTTTGCAGTTGAATCGGGGGCGGCCCCCGGGCCATTTATGGCATGCGGCTGTTTTTCCATGGGCCCGACCCGTATATTTGAAAAATACAATTACACACACAGCAACATCAAGACAAAATATTAGGAGTGATTGTATTAAGAAAAAAATGCCTAAACTTTATATTTTAAAGATTAACAAATATTTTAATCTTAATAATGACATACTAATTATGAAAAAAAAAATAACGTTGCCATTTCATGAAATGTAAAAAGTTATATTTGAAAAATACAATCAAACGACAAAACTAAAAAAATAAACACACAGAAAAAATGGAAAAAAAGAGCAGTAATTTTATGAAGAGAATAAAGTCATAAGACAAAAATGCATAAACTTTAAATATTAAAGATATTTGAAAAATGTGTTGTTTTGAATGTAAATGTATTTGTAATAATAATAATAATAATAATAACAATAATACTAATAACTAGCATTTTTATTATTATAACAATTATTATTATTGCTATTATGAAAAGCTAATTATAAAAACTTTCAAAATAATAAAAGTTATATAATAAAAAAAAGAAAAAGACACTATGTGTTAGTGTCTCTACTTCCGTCAGTCACTTCAAAATTATCCAATGAATTGAACTGACTTCTGAATTTTGCACATGTGTTAATTACGTAAAAACATATAAATATGATGAAATCAATTAGTCACAGCACTATTTATGACAGCCCTAACTGATACAGCTAAAAAAGGGCGGGCATAAACGGCAGGCCCGGTGCTAAACATTGTGTCTTTTTCTGCACATGTTAAGTGGGGTGCATCCATCTCGCTCACCTGGTCCCGGCTTTGCATTCCGTGCAGATATTGGCGGCGGTGCACTTCTTGCAGTTTTCGGGACACCTCCTGCAAATGTTGGAATCTGGAAGGGATGAGACGAGACGAGAACGTCACGGGGAGCGAGCAAGAGGAGGGAGAAGAAGAAAACTAGGAGTGAGTTCAAGAGGCAGCAAAATGGGCAAAACAGCAGGAAGCGATAGTGGGAGAGATGTGAAGAGGGAAAGAGTGGAAAAGTGGAGAGGCTGAAGAGGATGAAGGAATGCAAAAATGCACGCTCCAGGAATAAAGCGTATTACAGTGGAACCTCGACTTACCAAAACCTTATTATACGAAAAAATCATAATATGAATTGGGCTTCGAAGACATTTCTGTCCCATTGACCAAAAAATATTCAAAATACGAAAATGAAAATGGAAAGTGACCCCCAGAGTTTTGAATGTACTCCCCCGCCATACAAGCTGCACCAAAGTCAGGAAAACCCAAGAAGAAGAAGAAGAAGAGGCTGCCGTGCCATTGGTTATCCCGGTTATCTCCCATCATCCGCTTCCTTCCAAAATTCCTAATGATGGCCAATCACGGTATCCATTTGCTCAGCGCACCGAAAAGCTCCTGTCCATTGTTCTTCTTCTTTTCCTTTGGGCTTATCCCTTCAGGGGTCACCACAGTGAATCACTTTCCTTCATCCAACCCCGTCTTCTCGCACCACCTTCACGTCCTCTTTCATCCTTTCATCCTCTACATCCATAAACCCCCTCTTTGCTTTTTCTCCAGGCCTCCTGCCTGGCAGTTCAAACCTCAGCATCCTTCTACCAATATATTCACTCCTCCGCTCCTCCAGACATGTCCCAACCATCTCAGTCTGGCCTCTCTCACTTTATCTCCAAAACCTCTAACATGTGCTGTCCCTCTGATGTACTCATGCCTGATCCTGTCCATCCTGGTCACACCCAAAGAGAACTATCTCTGCTAAGTCCAGCTATGTTAAGTCCAGTATGTAATGAAGTTACAGTACGTAAACTTGTGTATGATTTCTGCCACTTGTCAAAACTCTGTTCGCCGCCGCCTCCTCCTCCGCCATCAAGCTCACCTCGCTCAACCCGAAAGGTAAAAGGATTATGTTTATGAACATTTATTATTATTTTTAACGTTAATGTTGTCATTAAGGAACATATGTATTTCTTTGGGGTGGGTACAATATTTACACGTTATATGCCAAATTACGCCATTTATAGGGTAAATCTTGTCTCATAATACAAAAATTCCACAGCACGAAAGCCCACCCGGAACAAATTAATTTTGTATCTTGAGGTACTACTGTATTATATTATCTGTTTGACTAAATTTGTCTGAAAAACATCCATGGGTGACACCTGGCTGGCGTGATCAATGGAACGTGTGTGGGTTTTTTTTTGGAGAAAAACAAAAATCCGGTCCCGTTCAACAGTTAGCCTCGCAGCACTGAGGGCCGGTGGGATTTCTTTCAGCTTGTTGTCAGTCTGACAAAGTAAATTAAGTCATTTACCGCAACACAGCGCTCAGCGATGCCAGCACTGCAAAAAAAACGGGGGAGGGAATGGGACTATCCACAACATCTTGGCCTGTGGAAATGTTATGATTGGATCGGAACATCAGCCCCGTCGGCTGCGGACCAGCAAATTGTTAGATTATCATACTTTTCTGTCTCGCTGCTTTTCCACTTTTATCACAGCTGCTTGATCTCTTTTCTTGGGGCGTGGGGGGCGGTCCGGCCGGTATATGGAGCACAGGAAATGTGAACGACACGCTTCAGAACGAGCCGGTTTATTAGAAACCTGTCAACAAAACACGTGGGGTGTGGGGGGCGCTTTTTCCACAGCGAAAAAGCGCAGAAAAGTGCTAGTAAAACAGAAATAGTGGCTACACATCACATCTGGAATGCACGCCTTTCAATGTCTAGTGGAGAGAAGAAAAAACAAAAACAAACGTGGTAGACTCGGAGAGGTCAAACAGAGCAAATGTTGGGATCACAGCAGGGGTGCTTATCTGCCGAAACCACACGGAGGCCACTCATTATGTACTACAAACTCTTTACCATTAATGATGATTTGGAGTGCATGAGAAAGTGCAAAAGAAAGCGTAGCCCTCTTTGACCGCATGGTCGTTTATGAACAAGCATTTTACACAACACAACCAATGTTGTGATAGCTGGATGGCGCAAACTGCTCGGCCAGCATTAATAGCCCTGATGAGCTCAAAGTTCACCAGTTCCACATGAGTAGCTGCAACATTTTAAAGCGCATGCAGACGTAGATAAAGCTGCTGGATGCTGACCACTCATTACACGTCCAGTGTATATGATATACATAATAATGGAATTCCATGTATTTCAGTTAGGGACTAGAGGATGCACGAGATCGGATCCACGAGAACAAAACAAGACAAGATTTTAACATTCATTTTTTTAAAAGTACAATTAATTAATATGACCGGACAAACACATTTTTTCTATTTAACCAAGTCAAAACAATGTGTGTTTTGAAATGTTCATTGTTTACCACAAATTGACACCAAACAGTATTATTGTATATATATATAATCTTCATTTTGTATGTCTAATATTAGGACAATATGTTATGTTATTTTTTGCAATTATTTTGTTCCTGATCCTGTCCATCCTGGTCACAGCCAAATATATATGCGTATCATGTCCCTCATATAGAGGGTTGTGTCAGGAAGGTAAAACTTTTGCCAAATCAAAACATGCGAATCAAACAGAACAAATTGATTTGCTGTGGCGACCCCTGATGGGATAAGCAGGGATAAGCCGAAAGGAAAAGAAGAAGATATACTGTATGTCTTTTTTTAGACAAAATATGATCAAATAAAATAAAATAAAAATAAATACAAATATTTTCTCTAATATGTCATCATTTATTCTGTAAAGTTGCAGAATTGGCGTTTGTGACGTGTATTTCCTCGGAGGCAATTCCTACTGTCTGTCAAACTTTTGCAGCATTTCTTTTCAATAGGAGTGGCAGGATTGATAGTTTCAGCCTGTGGTTGATCAATGCCAGCTCACTGTTTTTGCTTTTATCTTATCTACTTGTCTTTGTCTATTTACGTCTGGGCTGTCCAGCTGTCATTTCATATTTACAATTTTAAAAAGTCTATTTACAATAACAAAAATGTAATGTTTGTATTAATTACTAGTGGCAACATTTCAGCTTTCTAGTTAAATTATGCCTTCTTGCTCTGTTTGGTTTTTTTTTTTTTTCTGCAAAGAGCCACTCTTTGGACACGCATGGACGCCTTCGCCTTTCGGGTGACGAAGGCGATGTGGTGGACAATGAGTGTCCTTGGCTGTTGCTGGTCAGTTGTTGGGTTTTTTTTGTGGAGGGGTTTACACAGCTTTCAGACCAGCGTTGCACTGTGATACAATCGGAAGAGAAGAAGAAAATCACGGTGCGAAACATGTACTTGTTTTGATCTGACAAATATTTGTAACTTTGATCAAATGTAGACGTACTACTGATGTTCCGCTTGGACATTAAGACAGCGGCTGTTCTTCAACTCCGACGGGAAAAACAGTCATGTCACGGCAGCTTTTCTCCAAACAGGAAATCCCATGTCAGTAGTATTTTGTACGCCATAACCCCGCCGCAAAAAAACAAGGATATTTTTCATGTTGTCCGTACCGTGGTCGAGGTAGAAGCTGTCGCCGCAGGTGGCCACGCACGTGTTGGCGCCCTCGTTGAGGTGGAAGCCAGACCTGCAGGTGGTGCACTGGTCGCTACGGCTACCGACGCAGGTCTCGCACAAGGACGAGCACTTTTTGCAGCGCCTCCTGTCGTCCCGGAAGAAGCCGCTGGGGCACTCTGACACGCACATCCTGCAGAGGCGAGAAAGATCACTGTTAGCTGCAACAACTCCCTTTTCCACTGTAGCGGATGGGTTTGTCGGTGTTCCGCTGCAAATAATAGTGATGTGGTGTGATGGACATTCCCACACAATGGAGGAAAACCCCGGTCACCTAACTACTCATATCATATTTATCCAAGAGGAGATTAAGGGCAGCAAGCAAATGGACCACCGCAATAAAGTGAAGAGAATACCACATTGTGCTGCAGAGTCCTGAGCTAAGGCACAGCAACGCCACCCAAACCCTCAGCAGCTACTATTTCAATTAGCCGGTTGCCAGGTGGTGGTTGTTGTTTGATATGCAAGAAGCTGCTGACACAAGTTGCACTTCCCTTTCTGGAGTCACCTTTAACCTTTTCAAAAATACGTCTGCACTTTGGGTGATTTTTGTTTCAGTAATCAACATGCGATGTTCTTCTTAATGTTCAAAGCCAGCACTCACTTCAGCTCCTTTGGATTGTGCCACTGAAGAGGGGGATTTTATGAATGCACGGTTCTTTTAAACACACGTCCCTTTATTTAGGACTAGGGCTTTATTTAGGATTAGGCTATTTTGTACCGAAATAGGCTATTTACAACAAAAAGAATTAAAAATGCATGCTTAGCAGCGGCTATCATGTAGACAAAATGGTACAATCTTGATCTGACGATTCGACGACAAGATTGACCATCAAATAAGACGGCTTGAGCGGTCGTTAAATGCGGAACACACACAGAAATTGAAAAAAAAAAAAAAAGTATTTCCCCGACGGTGGGCTGAACCGTGGTGGAATCTCATTCCAAACACTAAACTGCCTCTTCTTCCGACCAAGAGTGAATAGAAGCTAGCGGGGTTAACTTAGTTTAGCATGCTAGTGTGTGTGTGTGTGTGTGTGTGTGTGAGAGACTCGGGCTTGGTGAGTATTTTTTCACCGCGTTGTGTTTTACCGCTTTAATGTACGAAGCGTTTTACAAAGCCCGATGACGACACGCGGGTTCTGAGTGGAAAAAAAGACAAGAAGCACGTTTTTTTCTTGCTTCTGCAAGCAAGGGTGGGCAAACTGCGGGCTGCGTGGCACATCGGCCTTTCCAAGCGTCTTATTCCGGCCCAACAGGCATTTCCAAATGAATTCCTTCTTTTTTTTTTAAATCTTCATCATCAAAACTGCAGCCGGCACCATGACTTGCAGTGGTGTTGTGGCACGTTTTGAGTCGCCAAGATAATCAGATGTAATCTCTAGCTTGTACAAAAGAAGCGATCGAAACAACACAACACACACACAGCGCACAAAGTAAGCGACCTGCTGCCCCATGTATCTACGTGTAACACCCATGCCAAAATAAAAATACTCATAGTCCCACCGCAAGGCATGCTGGGTAATTTGTGCTGCTCTATCCTCCCAACATTTTGCCGTTTTTGTTTGTCTCATTTCTGCTAGACTGCAAATGTAGAGGAGGTCGTCAGAGAAGTCAACACAGTTTTTGAATGTACTACATCGCCACACAAGCTGCCCTCCCATGGGGTGTTAATGGACCGAAGTAATGGACGGCAAACCGCCGTAAAACCGAAGAAGAAGCTGCCCTCCCATTTGTTATTGTCGTTATCTCCCATCATCCTTTTCCTCCCAGAATCCCCAATGATGCTACATCACGGCGTGCTTGTACTCTCAAACAGCGTTCCCAAAAGCTCCCGCCCCTTGTGGAAAAATTAAAATTAAAAAAATAATAGTGTTAAGTTTAGTATGTCTTCTTTTCCTTTCAGCTTACAGTATCCCTTCAAGGGTTAGCAACAGCAACATCTCTCCTCCCGACATGTCCGAACCATCTCAGTCCGGCCTCTGTGACTTTATCTCCAAAACCTCTAACATGTACTCATTCCCGATCCTGTCCATCCTGGTCACACCCAAAGTTTGAGTTTAGTTTGTAATGTACTGTATTGGGTTTAATGAAGTTACTGTATGTAAACCTACGTATGATATCTGCCACCTGTCAAAACTCAGTTCGCCTCTCCCGACTCCAAAGGTAGAGTGTCATTATTCCTAACAACATTTATTATTATTTGTCATCGATTTAACATATGTATATGTAAATGATTATGTTGTCTTTAACGACCATGTTTCTTTTGGGTCGGTTCAATATTTAGACTTTATACGACCCGACCGGAACGAATGAATTTCGTATCTCCAGGTTCCACTGTATGTGAGAAGTTCAAAAACATCAACAATGCGGGTTGGCGCTTCTCACTGAAGGGTGGCGGATCCCGCAGCCAAACCAATTGAGAACCACCGTTTTATCTATCAAGCTACGTCGTGTTTGGGGAGTGTGAGCTGTCAATCGTATGTTTCCTAATTCCCTGCTTCACGGTCGTCTGCAAGTTGACTTTTCGTGTTTTTATTTGTTCGGGCTGCAGATTGGAAAATCGGATTGTCGAGTGGCAAAAGCAGAGAAGTCGAGTGCGTGCGTCTATATGGCGAGCATCTGCTGGATAGCTTCACAAAGCTCAGTCACCCCCTCGTTTCCCCTCCTTTCAGGACCACGCTAAGATCATCAACTGTGAAGCGCACCCGCCTTAGTGACACTTTTTTTCTGCCAAGAAACACATATGGCATGTGTGAAAGCATTCCCCTCGTGTCGAAAAGTCCATTTTTGCCATAAAAACACAATTTGACGTCAATAGCAAGCGTACCGCTGCGTGTGGGAGCAATTGAAATGTGAACCACTTCCTGTTTTTACACCATAGGGAACTTTTTCCACATTGGATTAAAAAAAAGTAAATGCAATGATTGTGGTTTTGAGATTATAAGACTTAAGGCAGTTTGTGCATCACAGTTATTTCTTTCCCGCAGCTGTCAGACAAAAATGCCAAAGTCCTGTACGATAACCGTGCAATAAACTGTGCAATAAACCTGTGGCATGTTCAACATGTACACCGCTGTAAATAGCAGAAGCTGTATCTAACTTGTATACAATGAATATCACCTTGTTTTTACACTTGCTCTGCTCTTGTGTACTTTTGTACTCTTTTCTTGTGTGCTCTTGTACTTTTGCTGCCTGGAATTTCCCCTTGTGGGACTAATAAAGGCATCTTATCTTATCCCATATTACACTACTGTTGACCCATTTTAAAGCGTCAGCCGTCTTGCAGTAGGGCTTGGGGCGCGTATGTGGGTACAACGCCCGGCTGCATTTTAAGACGTGTAGTTAAGCCTGCGTTTTTACAAAGTGGTGGGCATATACACGCTAGGGACGGTAGATGGGGGTGGGAGATGATAAATTTTTGCTCATATTGCTATTAAAACAGCATTAAAAAGTCACTTTTGCATAAAAAGTGACCTTCATGTGTATTCAAACGGAAAACTAATTGAACTTTTAAGAGTTTTTATGTATCAACGAGCACACACAGACATCAAGAAGGAATTAACCAACCTCCTCCTTCCTCTCAAAGCCGCCCTCTAACCACCGCCGCTCATCAGGAAAAGGGCAGCGCACCTCCAGAGCGGGCTAACGACGGGGCGGCGGCACTTATGCTCGCGGATTCCCGCACACCTGCGTCGCTTTGCCTTTTATTAGCGGCGAGACCAACTGACACAGAGGCAATTAGCCCAGGCTTTGATCCTAACGGGACGGGCGCACACGCGCAGAATTCACCGACACACAACCGAAAAGGCGGTGACTCATTTGTAGAGGCAGGCGGGGGCGCCCACGAAAAGCAGACAACAATAAGATGACCATGTAATGGATTCATGAGTAGAGTTTCATTTTGCAATAAATCACTGCTTTAGAGAAAGCACATTGAAAACTGCAGCAACAAAAAATAAGAATAATTCATTTTTTGGTTTTAAAAAATTGTCTGAAAAAGACTCGTCTTACATTGAAGGTAAAACCGACAGTAACTTTACACAAAATAAAAGACCAAATATAAAAACAATCTAATGAGAAGAATGCAGGTGAAAAATAACATCCTTTTAGCAGCATAAAACTGAAATACTAAAAATCTTTAATACTATAAATATACTATAAAATATATAATAAAAATGTTTTTTTTCCCAGTAGTAATATTATGATAAACAAATAGGGTTATTTTTTGAAAATGTTATGTTTTGAGCATTTTATGTAAATGCTTAACAGTTTTGAAAATATTTAATAAAAATTGCATGTTTTGGTCGTTTTGTTTCATTGTGTTCAAAAGAGCGGCACCCGTTCCACTTCGACCGCCGGTCCTTAAACGCACCATAGCTGCACAGATACAATACTGTATTCCCCCCACTTTTTCCTTCACCTCATAATTGCTGCTAATGTGCATATTTGTTCTGCGCACAACCTCAAGCTAATTCATGCTAACACACTTATATACACTATAAAACTTTATAATCTTCTCTCTGAAAAAGAAACTTCAAGCTCGGCCCGGGGGACGGGTGGGTCTGTATTCATTTTGCGCTTTTATTTTGATGTTGTTCCTATCTTAGTTTGACGAGCCGGCGTTGGGTCCAAAAAGGTTGGGCACCGTTGGCTTAGAGCAGTGGTTCCCAAACTTTAACAGTGGCGCACCCCTTCACACTTTTGACACGAAGCCATGTACCTTAAAAAACATAAATCTTTCTTTTCTTCATTACCTTGAAATAATGAACATACTTACTTGGTTGATTCATTTTTTAGTAATTCCAGGTTTTAAAAAAAGTGTATTTTGCATGGTCACATCTGAATAAAGTTTCACACTTTGAGCACTGATAATCTACACAATATGCTAAAATGACACCCGTGTATTCTCGACGCAAGGCATGCTGGGTATCTTGTGCTACTCTTTCTCCCAACATTTTCCATTTTTGCTTGATTGCAAAATACGTTGAGGAGGAGACGTAAACAAGGAGGAGGTAACGTACACTTGATATCCAATGTTTCACTCTCCGTATTGTTGTTGGCGCTGCACTACCCAGCATACCCTGCGGGCGTTTGGAAACAACAGTTTTGAGAAAGTGTTATGTTTAGCGCTCAATTGTTGTTTATAACTAAACAACTGAAGGGGAAAAGCTAACAATGACAATAAAACAGCAGCCGAAGTACAAAAAGGCGCTCACAGTGACAGCTTTTCACAGATGCGCCGTGGCGGTGAAAGTGATTCCCGCCATTTTGCATCATTTTCCTTACAGCACGAGCATTATGGAGCGGACAAACCTGGTGTTGTTCTTGAACTTGAGGAAAAAGTGCAGGCAGTCTATGCAGTGGTGGGGGCCGGGGCCTTCGCAGCCGTTCTCGTTGCATTCAGAGTCACATGGACCTGCAGACACACACACACACACACACACACACACACAAGTGCAAGCAGTTAAATGTTGTTGCTTCTAACACAAAATAATAAAAAAACAAAACAATGCAACCCCCCACACGCAACCGATACTGAAAGGCCCCGAAGGTGATACAACCTGGAACCTGACGTCGCTAAAGTGTCGCACGTCAGTTCAGTGAGGAGTTAACTTTTTTGCGGCTCATTTGCGACGCCACTTCCAAACGAAGGAGCAGTAAGCGGACTCCGGACCCCAGCATCTCTTCTTACGGTGTTCAGCTCGACTCTTCTTTACAGTCGTCCCCCATAGCTACCTCATGGGTTTTCAGAAATTACCTAATTGATCGGTTCACTATGGACTATTATTAGGCAAAAAATATTGAAAGACAAGTCCTGTGTAGTATTCTGGTCATGTTACACTGATGAGATATTACATCACCTCAACACTGCATGTAGTTTGCCTCCAATTCATTGTGGAAATGGTAAATTGTTGTCTTTTTACTTTGTCCTTCTTCCTCACTCAGTCTCAACTTCCTTAACCCTGCAAAATTGCGACAAGCAACACTTCTGAATTTAACAAGCCATAGACACAAGTACGATGCCTCGTGTAGTTACTATAGTGCACCAGCAGGTGGCGGACATCTGTAACGTCAATCTGAGCAACATTTGTGGGTGGGGTTTGCGTGCAAAGTTTAGGACTTTAAGGGCTTTGAATCCCCGCGTGTTGATAGTCCACAAGCAGCACATTGTGGAGCCGATGCTTTGCTGCACCGTGTTGGGGGTGGCAGGAGGGGACGTGCCAGAGGAAAATTCTAGTGCTCAAAGCTTGCTCTCCCACAGCTCAGAAAATGTTTCTCATGTGTTTGTAGGTGTGTGACGTACTGTGCTGGTCAAGATACAACTAATGGTGAGGGAAGGTATAAAACAGCGAAATGCACTTCTAATATGGTTGGAGGCATCCGTGGTGTTCAAGATCCCTCTGTAAATGATGACGACGGCTGGGTTTGCTTGAGACATGAGGAAGAGTACCTGTTGGGTATCGTGGAGACGGGGATCTGACTATTTCCCGGACTGGTGACAAATTAGATGAGTGAATTTACTCCCATCACTACCTTCAAGGTCATCTACAGCTTTATCTTGAGCTATTTTCAAGCTACAACATTTTTGAAATAGTACTACCAAAACTGAATATTGAAAAAGCTCTGGCGCCTAAAGGGTAAATAATAAAATGGAGGCTAACTATTTATGCTCGGAGGAAGGGCTATTCGTAAAGCTACTGCTGTGATCCCGTTACCTACGCGTGACAATTGTTCACTGTGGTGTAAACTAAGAACAATAAGAGTGTAAAGGTGACTATAGGGGTGTTATTTCTTGACTACAGGGCTCTAATAATGGTAAAAGCCATATTGATATAGCAGGCTTTCTATGCTCCAGCTACAAAAATATTCTTTTTATTAACATTGAATCCTACTTTGCTGAAATCGGGTCTGGGAACAATTAACTGCAATAAACGAGGGACTACTATCGTTTTTATAATTAAGACTATTGCCGTTCCAGTGGCCCGCCGATGGGCCCGTTTGTGTTTTGATGAGGGTAAACACACATTTCTTATTAAAGCTTAATAATGGACAGTTAATAAGGGTTTTATGATGGACGTAATTTGACCCTGAAGCTACGGAAGAAAGCAAAGTTTGTATAAAACTCTTAATTGCGGAGAAAGCGTCTCCGGTGCTTCTACCTCCGGGATCTACGTGGGTGTGGATCTAAGCCCACCTACCGTTGTACTCCTCCTCCTCGTCAATGGCCGGCAGCATGTCGGTGGAGCGAGGCTTATCGCTGCGCAGAGACGAGTACGGGTGCACAGAGGTCCCGTACAGCACCAGGGACCACTCTTTCAGTTTGCCTGGGGGGGAAAGAACCCAGCACCGACATCTTACGTGAAAAGCAGATCCCGCATTGGATTTGCAGCGTTTGTTATTGTGACACCTGAAATAGTTTAGACCGCTAAGAAAGATAACGTCAGGGAAAGGACGATTCCCTTGTACTGCCATGTTTCCATACCAGGTACTTTCTGGCTGCGTAGCTGCGAGGGCGAATCGTAAATCTCCAGGACCCAGTCGCCTGCTGCTTTCTCTCCCCAGCAGTGGGTGGTCATAAACTCCCAGTTCTTAAAGCCCTCCATGGAGTGATCAAACAACCTGGATGTTGACACGCACACGCACAGACAGTAAATTATAAATTAGATGAGGCTGCACTGGTAACGTACACGCTGCTCCACACAATGCATTTCAGCTTTTCTTTGCTTTTTTTCCATGATTTTTTTGCCCTTCTGTCCACAGTGTGGGCACGCATATTCTTACATAAGCAACTTATGTTCTGTTCTTAATTTTTGTGTTGCAGGAATGACTTTCAACGGGTTTATGATTAGCTGAAATGACAGTTACATCACTGGCTCTGGCGTTTGTTGAACGTAAACATGCTTTTACACTGAGATTGTCTTTTTTTCCCCCTTCTACTTTCAAAATTCTGGGATTACATCAAGTGTCTGTGTGATTTAACTGGAATAAAAGCCATTTTATGGGCATTCACAGTAGCAGTTAACCTGGTGGGGGAAAATGCTGGTTTGTCAATAACAGCACACTTTAAAGCAGGGGTGTCCAAATTGCGGCCCAGGGTCCACATGCGGCCAACAGATATTTTATTGGCCTGCGGCAAATTGTGACCAGGCAAGAAAACTCTACCTAAAAGGGATAAAGTCTACATATTAAGAGAAGAAAGATGTTACAAGAATAACGTAATATTTCAGGGAAAAATATTTTTTTAGCAGCGTGGAGAGTTGTAACATTATAAAAAGCATAACAAACCAATACATAAAGTTGCCATTTTTGTAACAATCAGGTTGCGGATAAAGTTCCGCTTTGAGAATAAAGTCAAAATGTTATGGAAATAAAGTCATAGAAAAATGTACAAGAAAAAAGGTGAAATAGTTTGAAACATTTCAAAAAAGCAGCAGAAAAAAGATGTAACTCTACAAGGATAAAGTCAAAATATTAAGAGAAAGAAATTGGATCTAAGGATAAAAGGTCTCAATTTTAATATTATGAAGAAAACTAATATCATTTTAGTAAGATCAATATGAAAAACAAACAAAAAGAATAAAGTTGTAATTTTTGCAAAATGAGGTTGTGGAAAAAGTTACAATGTCAGGATTATGGTAATGGTTTGATTTGCTTCAAACACGCATGCGTTGTCCCACGAATGATTCATGTTACATTCCACAGTTCCCAAAAGGAGCAGGAAGAAGCAGAGCTCATCAAATCCTAAATCCATGTTATTGAATATAATTCGTCAAACTGCCTGGTTCTTTCTTTGCGCGTATCCTCCATTATCCTTGTTGTCATGATAATATGATTTTTAGTATGTATCCAGATCCAGAAAGGGAACTCTTGCTTCTCCTGGGCCTCCATTTAGCTTGATGTATGTTTTTTATACAGGCAGGCAGCATTATCTTCCAATAGTGTCTTGATATCATCCTGCAGAACATCTTTGCATAATGCTCAATTTTCTTGTTTTGCGTTCCTAGCTTCGCTAAGAGCAGCACACAAGGCAGCATTGTCTTCCAATAATGTCCTGATATCATCCTGCAGAACTTTAACATCCTTGCATAATGCTCCATTTCCCTCCACATGTTTTTTAGCTTCCTTAGAGCTGCAAGCAAGGCAGTATTATCTTCCAATAGTGTCTTGATATCATCCTGTAGAACAATGATGTCATTTTCTTCCTTAGTATTTTTAACCTCCGTGAGGACATCGCGTAAGGCAGCATTGTCTTCCAATAATTCCTTGAGAACATCCTGCAGAACACTAACATTCTTGCATAATGCTCTATTTTCTTGTTTAGCATTTTCTTCTTTTAGCACTTTGGTTTATTTGCTTTGTTTTCCTCCAGAGGGTTTATGACATCACCGAGGATTCTCATGATCTTTTCGATGAGGCTGTCGCGCGATTGCAAACACTTAAAATCATGCTCCGTGACACCGAAACTCCCGCTCTATTTGTGCTGCAGTATTCATTGTGTCTCACTCTTGGCACTCCTTCATCTCCATCTCCGGGGCATGTGAGAATGTCAAATTGTTGCTCTCGAGAATATTTCCCAGTTCAGGAGGTGAGGAAGTTGGGGGATGTAGGTGGGTGAGGTAAACGACTTTTCCATCCTGCCCTCAGGGGATGTGAATGAATTCTTGTTGTTTTTCACTCAAGGTTTGTAATGTTCTCACATCATGGCTGTAGTTGGCTGTCCTCTTCCGCATTTGACAACAAGACTGCCCCCGCTTCTGATTTTTTTCTTCTTCAAAGATTTACAAAGGTGATTTTGGAAAAAAGGTGAATAATTTTGGGGAAAAAAAACAAAAAACAATGGCAATAATTTAATTAAATGTATATAATATGAAAAGCAATACTTCAACTCTACTATACCACGGCTGTACCCCTTTTCTTGGGGAAATGTGTTGAACATGTTTTATCTATTTAATTATTAATCTGCGAATTTCTAAAAAATAAAACTACTTATGTTTTTGACTTATAGGACATTTTTCAGGAAATTTTACACGTGGATGCCATGTAGAATACAGCCTTTGTCGTGACGCAATCTGAACCAATAAAACGCGTTCTCTCTCTACCTGTTGGCAAGCAGCTGTGACTTGGTCCCCGACGGCGAGGTCAGGTTGATGGACAGGTCTCCGCGCCGCGGGTGCGTGATGGTGATGCGTACCACAACGTGCTCCAGGTAGATGACGTGGTGGTTGGGGTTGTCGGTGCAGCCCGTGGCCTTGTACACGGAGCGCACCACGTGCTCTGGGCGGATTGTCCTAAAAGACATAAGGGGCAGGGGGATGGAAGAAAATGATGAGACAAAGTGACAGAAACCAATGCACAGAGTGAACTCTCTTCCTAACTGGCTGGCAAGAGGTGACATGATGGTACACGGAGCCTGACAAAATTACCCAGTTCATTTTCATTTATTGTGTGATTAACTCCTTTGGTTATTAACGTCCCAGTTCCAGTGCCCATGACACTTTCTTCTTTGTCACGCGACACAAAATCTGATGAAACTGGGGAGAAAGACAGAATTAAAAAACAATGAATGAATAAAAAAAACTGAAAATAAAATCAAATGAAAAAAAAAGGTGTAAGATGAATAAATAAACACAAGAGTAACCTAAGTGAACAAAAGACGTCAATACGCAATAACTTATTGGCTCATTCATTACCAAAAGGAAAGACGCATTTTTACCTCTTTTACATTTTTTTGCTCGGGGGGCACAAAGAGATGATGAGGCGACAGCCCACAATTGGATGTCCATTTTAAAGCAATTTAAAACTATAAAAACGGCCACAAGTTGGCAAAAGTGCATTTGAGAGCTCGGCATAGACCATTTGCATGTAAAAACACGGCCCACAGCAATGAGGAAGAGCATGAAGGAGTGTCGCGTGCGGCAGATTGCGCGCCGTAGGGAAATTTTAACGCATGCACACACAATTCCGCTCCAAATGTGAACACTGTAGATATTTCATGGTGATATATTTGTACATAAATTGTTATTTTCAAGCCTTTTTGGTGTTGTTTATGTTGTGGTAGAGTTGTCAGTCAAAGTGAAAGTTACGCTTAAAATTCAACGTTTCACCTGAAGATGGATTTCTTCGCCTTTTGTATTTTTATTTTTAGTTAGGAACTGATATTTTCCTGAAACTTACCTACGTTGAACTGCTGATTACTAAAGAACGGAAAAAGGTAGAGACAAACTGGGTTTTTTTTCCTAATGAAAGACGAGAGGCTAATCTTTCTTTTGGTATGTTCAGTGTTTATACAGGGTGGGCCAAAAGTCACATAGACCCTTTCACATTTACTAGACATTTATTTGAGCACTTGAGAGACTAAATATCCAATGCAAAGGTGTAAATATAATGTAAGTCAATGGTTGTAAATACATTATATTACTGAAATGTACACGCAGGCTTCTGCTGTTGAAATGAATGGGATGTTATATAATTATGCAGTGGGAAAACAAAACATGTTTTGGTTTGTATCACTTCCTGTATTGATAAGGAATTGCATGCCAGGTGACATCAGGTGCGGCATTTGCAATTGTGCCGTCAATTACCGTGCCGATTTACACACACACACACACACACACACACACACACCGGGCGGGCGGCAATCAGGAACGGAGCCGGCGGAAAGAAGCGGCCAGCTGAAGCCACGGAGAGAGGCCGTCTGTTTGGCAGGCATCCACGCGCTTATGGAGAAGCTCCGATAATGAAGACCATCTCGTCTGAGATGAAACTTATTATAAGTCAGTGCAGCAGCAACAGCTGAGCCAACTTAACATAGCTTCACAGAGCTGGTGAGTTACACTTGCTGGAAAACACTGTTTTGGGGTTTTTTTTACGTGTCAGGATGGCTGGAAAAAAGGGTAACTTATGCTCTGATATGCTTTACTGCAAATTTTTTTTTTTTTTTTTTTTTGCAGGAGCAAAGCCAACACAGATGTTTAGCATTTAGAGGAAAATTGCTGCGGGCCGTTCCAAGCCGCTTCAGAGCGCATTTGGTGAAATATGAAGCGTCTCTTGCATTGAAACCTCTCCTCGCTTCGCTGGAAGAGGAACCTGTGCTCTTGCCTGCTTGTCACTTATGTGTTATGTTACAATAGCAGATGTTCACATTGAACAAAGCTTGCACAGAATGGCTTCAACACGTGTACCGGTAGCTCTCTCCGGATTCAGTCCGCCCGGAATACCCGACGTTATTTCCGATTTCCTTTCGAGTTGTCGTTGCGTCATCCCAGACGCACCGACGGAGCAAAAGCGCTGGGAATGGAAAGCTGGCGAATTCAGGACTCCACGGGGAACGTAATGCCTCGAAAAGGGGCGCAAAAGCTTCGAGTCGGAACGACTGTCACGCATGACTCCGCAGGAAACTAGGGATGTGTCCGATCCGATCTTAGGACCGTTACGGGCTGTATTTTGAAGATTGGAAAATATCCTCTTCGGGTGCGGTTCATGAATACAAACAACATTGTAATTCTTTTTTGTCAGCATCACTGACATGAGGAGGCGGTGGTGATTCTGATGAACGCGAGTCTACAAAACTAATTAAGTGAGCGGCAGAGGAGGGCTGATAAAAAGGTTAAAAAGCGGACGGCAAAAAAAGAACAACACGTAACTAGTCCACGGCTGTTTGGCAAGCAGCGGCGGCTGGGGAGTCTCGCTCTGAAATCACAGCTCCGGCTTCGCCGTGACGCGACGCAGACAACCCCGGCGGACGCACAGCTGATTAACGGCAGCCCGACTGGACGGGCAGACACGCACACACGCAGGTCCGTTATCCCGGCGCACGCTCCAAGTGGCGCGAGGCGGCGACTGCAGACAGGAATTAGCATTTGTGGCTCCTGAGGCCAGCCAAAGGGTGCGCGGGAACACTGTGTTGTGTACAGGGTAATAAAACAAACACACAGCATGAAAACAGATACAACATACAGACGGTGGTAGGAATTTTGTCCTCGTGTAGCCAACCGGGGAATTTATTCACTGCAGAGAGTGTCAGCTCTATTAGGGGTAAATATTTATTAGGCAGGGGTTTATCTGATCTAGGGCATTTGTTACCAGAGCATAGCGCAAAATCAGCGTGGAAGTTACGTTTTTGCCAGAGTTTCTTTGTTTGTGTTCAAAATACCTTGAAAGATTCTGCATGGATTTGGATGACATTTTCAGGGACTGTCAGTTCTTCACTGATGACATTTTGGGGGTGATCTGAATCACCGTCTGGATCCAGGACTACATTTTTTAAAGGGTTCCATGACATTACAAAGATCAGGTCAGGTTTCCAACAGGTGCTACAAAATCTCAAAGACTGATCCAAAAAATGTAGGATAACTATTTTTGGTGCAAAACCAACAAAATGAGTGCTATGGAGGGGCCAGCCCAATCCCCGGACCTTCAACCAATGGAGAACTTGTGGGGTGACATCAAAAATGCTGTTTGTGAGGCAAAACCAAGAAATGTTCCTGAATTGTGGAATGTTGTTAAAGAATGTTGGAGTGGAATAACAGCTGAAAGGTGCCACAAGTTGGTAGAGTCCATGCCACACAGATGTTATTAAAAACTAAATATAGGTTTAGTCATTTACAGGATTGCCAAATCCTAGAAACAAAATAGAGTTTGTAAAGTCAACAGCAGACACTGCTATTTTTTAACACCCCCCCTTTCAAATAATTGCACAGCCTTAAGAGCATGCATGTCATGAATGCCGGGTCTTGTTTGCTTTCTGAGAATCTACTGCACCTACTGGCAACATGTAGCAATAAAAGTAACAACAGTGATTCATCTGCTTAGTCACATTGGACTGCTGTTACTTTGAGCATCTGGAGTAGATCTGGAGTAGTCGGCTTCAACACACGGATGATTGTTTGTGACGATTTTATAGCCTGATTTTTTTCATATTTTGTCCCCATCGCAACGGCAGCATCCATTTGCCTCTCATTCTCTGTAGTCTTCAACCTTCGTCTTTTGGAAAAGACACCCAACTTACAGTATCAGATGGCATGAATACTATTGCGATTCAAAATAACCCAAAGGAAGTCCAGCGGCTGCCTTAAGAAGCGTTTGTTTACGCTACGCCATGGACATACACGCACTTCCGGAAACAGCTCGATGCTGAGCAGGGAATTGTTCAACATTGAATGTATTTTTTGCCACTTGAACGGCCTGTTTAAGGAAACGAACAACGTGGAAAACGATTACAAGCAATATGGAACATATTTAAGCTTCTTCTTATCCCTTCAGGGATCGCCACAGCGAATCAATTGCCTCCATCTAACACTGCCTTCTCTTGCGCCAACTACCTTCATATTCTTTTTTACTTACATCAATAAACCTCCTCTTTGCTCTTCCTCTAGGCCTCCTGCCTGGCAGTTCAAACCTCAGCATCCTTCTACCAATATATTCACTATCTCTCTGACTTTACCTCCGAAACCTCTAACATGTGCTGTCCCTCTGATACGCTCTTTCCTGATCCTGTCTATCCTGGTCACACCCAAAGAGAACCTCAGCCTCTTCATCTCTGCTACCTCTCTAGACCAAACAACATGGCTGGTCTCACCACAGTTTTGTACACCTTTCCTTTCATTTTAGCTGAAACTCTTCCATCACACCAGACGCTTTTCTCCACCCATTCCAGCTTCTTCGCCTCTTTTCCACACTCTCCATTGCTCTGGACTGTTGACCCTAAGTACTTCAAATCCTCCCCCTTCTTTATCTCTTCTCCCTGTAACCTCACTTACCAACATATTTAAGCCAAGTCAATTAATCATGTCAGTGAGCCTTTAACGTCCTTGGCACGTCATTTTGAAGGGTAACTCTTCCGCTGCTCTGTTCGACAATAACATCAAACTCTCTCCGGGCCAACGTAATCACAGCAGCACCAGGCGCCAATGCACAACTGTCGTTCAAGACGGACTTTGCATAATCCACATGCGATTTGCGCATCGGAGCAGAACAGACAGAACGATGATGAGGACGGTGGTGCAGACACTGACGGCCGAGCCCCTGGACTGAGAGAAAACTAGCGCCTGGCTCAAGTTGAGCCCGGCACAGAGCAGTGCTCGGGCTTCCAGCTGCATCAAGGATAACAAGCTTTGAAGGCCAGTACTCTGTGTGTGTGTGTGTGTTTAGTCTTATGTGGGAACCACCCTGCCAGAACTAATGCTTGGCCCCTATCAAGGTACAGCTTACAAAACCGCATTCTAAAACATATGGCGGTGCATACAGAACGAGAGGGGGAACAGGAAGGAGCCTGGAGTAAGACCAGAGTACACAAAAAGCATGTTTGTGCTAAACAAGTCGCTACAGACTACCGCTTCCCACCTGATCTGCCGGTCGGCACTCTCCACGCAGACGTGCTGAGAGGGAACTTGCTTCCACCGCTCGGCCTCTTTCACCATGGCCTCGGCGTCCATCAGGCCGAAGCCATACAGGTGGCTGACTGTGGGACACAGACACAGCATATTATACTATGGATATCGGCGTACTCAGGGTATGGAATGTACCTCATGGTTGGGCTCACTTTGGGTACAGTAGGGGAACAAAAAGCAAAACATAACCCAGCGTAGCTTTCCAAATAAAAGCATAACAAATGAAATAATATATATACTGGAATACACCACACGGCAGTGTAAATGACTATTTTATGATTCGGAAATTGGCAGCACAGTGCTTTGCTCTTAGCCACTTGCCTTCGTCGGTTTGCCCGTGTCATCAAAAACAACCGGCATTCAAAGAGTGTTTTTAAGCTCTCGCTTCTCCTCGGCACTATGGATAGCCAAAGACCGAGCTGCACTGTACTTGTTAACAGAGTAGACGCACGCCAGGCACACCTCCCTTCCATACCAAAACCCTGAAATATACGCACCGTCATCCCTCGTTTGTCACGCTTAAATGCTTCCAGACCTGACAGCGATAAATTTCTTTCCCCAAAGCATAAATGGAATATTTTCATAGTTTCAAGTTAGAGCATAGAAAACCGGTTAATGACATTCTAAATACAATCTTTACCCTTATTAGAGCCCTGTAGACATGAGATAAGACCCCTATGATCACCTTTACACTCCTGTTATTCTTTGTTTACACCAGATTGTGCAACGCGCAGGCTACGGGATCACAAGAGGCGGCCATTTGAGGTAACGAGATAGGTATTCTAAACTTAACAGAGGGTGCCAAACAAAGCCAAATCTTTACCATGACCACACTGAATAGGAGGAGAAGCTTTTTTCAACCTTTCGTGTTAGACATGTCATGGCTCCATGCAGTAGTATGGTCACGTCTCTATAATGGAACATCACTGACACCCAGTGGCCAGAATGCTAAATATAGCTTTGTCTTTCAATTTATTTTGGACTCTTAATGCGCCATAGTCAACCGAAAAACAGCCATCAATTATTAATTAATTCCGTTTTGAAAAACCATGATATGGTGAGTGAGGCATGATCAAATTTCGAAAATACCGCGATGCATGACTGTACCGTAACTAAAAGATCTTTCTGCTACAAAATAAGAGCAAAATGAAAAACACTTACGGGCTAATCAAATTCTTTCCATATTTCGCCCACCTGCTGTGCTTCTGTTTAAACTCTTTGGTTACTCTAGAGGTATTTTTTTGTGAGAGGTTCTTGGAGAACCTCCAAGCCGTCTGGGCCTGCGGCCGGGCTGACCCTGGCTTCTCTCACACAAGGTATGTAAATACCATACAGCAACAGTGTTTATCATGATGAAGTGCCTTTTTCAAATGGATTAGCCCAGAGGCGTCCAATCCCCCCCATCGAGGGCCGCATGCTGAAAAATCAAAATGATGCGAGGGCCACTTTTACATTTTGTAAACCAGAAAGGTGTTTTTTGTGTTTTTGTGCTTTATTAGTATTATTAACTTTTTCTCCTTACAGTACACATCTTTGCTTTCCCCCCCCAACTTTATTCTTGTACATTTGTGTCCTAATATTTTGACTTATTATTTAAATATAACTTTTCCCAAATGAACTTTTCAGAATTTGCGACTTTTTTTGTTTTGTTTTTCATAATAGTATTTTTTACATTTGAAATTATTTTTTCCTTAACATTTTGACTTCACTCCCTTAATATTTCTAAATTTCATCCTTATTTTTGTCAAATGACTGCTCTTTTCCCCATTTTTGCTGTTGCTGCTTTTAGTTTTCTTGTTTAACTGTATTTTCAGGGCTAGTCTTTGGACATCCCGGGACTTTTGCCACATAGTCGGAATTCAAAGAGAAACAAGGTAGAACAGATCTTCTCTGTGGGATAGCATCATGACGGCAGGTAAACAACATGAGGTGACCTGAGAGATGCTACTTTTTCTACATACCAGGGGGCCTTTTGCGACCCTCATCTTTTTTTTTTTTTAACTGCACATTTTAAAATATAATTTAACATTTAAAATAATTTAAATGCTGAGAACATCCATATACTTAAATAATATGACCTGTTTTAGCTTTAGTAGCTTTCATCTCCTTGTTGGTGTAAACATTGTCCCCTCCTCCTGGAACGGCGGCATGGCAAACTGTTTTTGGTACCGAAACACAGTACCTTTTCATTTTACGTTAGTTGGTGCTCTGTAGTACTAAAAAGGCATTCAAACATCACAACATGTACTGCACCATGTGGGCATACAAATAATTATACACATGTCCAAAAATATACCCATACTGTATGTTCCCGCCGAAAGGCATGCTGGGTAGCTTGTGCTACTCTTTCTCCCAACATGTTGCCGTGTTTGTCGGATTTTGCTTGATTGCTGAACATATCCAGGAGGTCGTCCGAAAAGTAAACAAGGAGGGACGCTAACATACTCTTGATGGCCAATCTTTTGCCGTTGGTCTACCCAGCATGCCTTGCGGGCATTCGGAAACCACATTTCCACGGCACGTGTTATGTTTTGCGCTTAGTTGTTGTTTATCACCCACGTAGTAGCAGTTGTTTTTTGCGATGCGCTAACTTGCTGTGGATGTGTCGCATGTTGTCCCGCGTACTCCCAACTAGACTGTTGCGTTAGACCGGTAGGAGGGAAGCTAGCAGATGTGGCTCTTTTGATGAGCACATATGGCCCTCAGACGTTTAACACCATAACATTTCTTTTAAATGAAAATACATATCTTGCTTTACAACAGGGGTGTTCAAAGTGCGGTCCCAGTGAATTACAGGCCGGCGCCACAGTCTAAAAATACAAATTAACAAAAAAAACTTCAGGGAAACAGCAAAAATGGGAAAATCTGCCGTCATTTCACAGAAATAAAGTTCAACTTTTAGGAGAAAAAAATGTGTAATCTAACCCAAAAAAGTTGTCATTTTTGAGTAAAGTTATAATATTAGGAGAATAAAGTCAAAATATTGCGAGAAAAGTTGAAACAATGTAAAAAATAAAAAATATTTAAAAAAACACCAGATATTAAAAAAGGTGCTGTATTTTTACGAGTAGAAAGCCAAAATATTAACAGAAAAACATCACAATTTTACGAGAATAAACTTGTAATGTTATGAGTAAAAACAATTTCAGTTTAGTCATTTTAGTTCTTTTTTATTTTTTTAAATCAAACAAAACTATATAGTTGTAGGTTTTGGAATATTAGGTTGGGGAAAATGATATGGGAATAAAGGTAAAATATTGTGGGAATAAAGTCCTAATATACAAGTCAATACTTGTTTTTTGTTTATAATGTTGTTTTTTTACATTTTAAAGTAAAACATAACCGAAGCACAGTGTTAGAAATAACATTCCAAACACAAAAGCCTCCAGCACTTTCATCCATCCAACTCAGAGACTAATCACTAATTATTAAAGTCGTTACTTTAATAATGATAAGGTGGAATGGCTGTAAAAAAAACAGGACATGGCTCTCATGGAAATACACTAGGAAACAGGCGGCTTTCATGGCTCTCTTTGGCGGGCTAGGCCGGTTTGAATCGCACGTACCGTTATAACCAGCCGCGTTGGTCTTCCAGTCGGGAGCGCTGAGGTGTCCGGCTCGGGACGTCTTTACGATGATGTGCTGAACGTCTCTCCACGTGAGAAGAGGGCTGAAATATGACAACACAGACATTGAGACAAGACACGAAAGCCCGCTTGAGATCCTCATTGAATTGCCGCAAAGGCAAGCAGGAAATATGCAAATTGGGCCTCGTATATTTGCAGGTCAGAGTTTTTGGCAACGGGATGTGAGAAAGACTATAATGACGGCATAGGAGGAGCGGAAGGAAGGAGGGTGAAATGACAGCTTTGCAAACATTAAAGGGGGGCGGGGGGAATTACAGGGCGCGCTCATTGAGGCTCTTCCATCCATCCATCCCACCCCCCTCACAGACCCTCTGATCTCACGTGAGATCCGTTAGGGGACGGCGGCCACCTGTCCCTGCTCTGCTTTCTTGTCCCAAACGCTACATTTAAATAAAAAAAAAAAAGAAGGGGGAGGGGGCGTTGGGCAGGAAGCAGGAAAACCAGCTTCCTGGGGTTCCCTTGCTACGCCACGTCCTCACGCTCACGTTTTTTGAAAACGCAACTATTTTATTTCATTATTAAATTGTTGTAAAAAATAAAAAATGCATATTTAAGAAAACTGGCCTAAATGAAGCAGTTCCCAGCATAAAAATGCCTAAACTAACTAAATGGACTAAAATACAAACACAAGGCAAGAGAAGCATTCTAATTGGGAATGCAGTATCCTGCTTTGGCCACTAGGTGTCGGTAATTGCAGGTTGAAATGATCTCACAACCAGCACAATAATAAGAACATAAAAATCATAATGCTGGGGTCATAACCCGCAACAAGCTAAACTCAACTCTGAACCTCCGATGTCACTTCCTGTCCTCCACACATCTGTCCCCGCAGGGAACACATTTACTGTGACACACGTGAATTTTCTTTATGGCTGATTTACTCTGATTCTGTCTACTATATTGGGTAATACGTGTGTAGAGTTGTTATTACAATACACTGATGAGACAATAGCCACCTCAGGAAGTACACTGTCCAGAAAATAAACAAGGGATTGCTTAAAGGTCACTCTTTTTTATGTCTAACATGTCTTCTTTTCTCAGATATACTGGATAATACAAATGTAAAAGTGACTATAGGGGTGTTATGTCATGTCTAGCTGCCTCTAATAATGTTAAAACTCATATTTGGAAGATTGCAAACAGGTTTTCTATGCCATAACTATGAAAATAATCTATTTATTATTGTTGAACACTGTGTTGTGAAAATTCACTTATTGTGGCCGAGTCTGGAACCAATTTATCGTGATAAACGACGTACAGTTTTGACAAGAGATAGCGCCGAGGAGAAGCCAGAGCTTGAAAACCCGCTTCTGTTGTCAATGTCTCCCGTTTGGGACCACTTGGCCGTCCCGGGTTTCCACAGTGCAAGAACCGTGGATAAGATGACAGTAGTGTGCCCCCATTGTTCAGTAGTGATGGGAAACAAAACCAACCCAAAAAAAAATTAGCCAATAAAATGAAGGTAATTACTTATTATTAAAACATAATATTATTGATCAAGAAATCTTTTTTTAATGATTGATTTTATTTATGACAGTTTATTTATTATATATTTTTTATTTTAAGTAGAGAATTTGGTGTTTAGGAGCATTACCTCCGAGCAGTTTTTATGTTCCATTTTTTAAAAAATCATAAAAATCTTTTTACACAAAAACTAAGCGGGTTTAAGTTTTGCATTTTGTTTCCTTACATATAGAGGGTTGTGTCAGGAAGGGCATCCGACATAAAACTTTTGCCAAATCAAAACATGCAAATCAAACCGAACAAAATGATTCACTGTGGCGACCCCTGCTGGGATAAGCAGGGATAAGCCGAAAGGAAAAGAAGACTGCAGGGGTGTCCCAAGTACTGCCGGGGGGCCCGTGGTACCATTATTATGCCCCCCGTGAGGAAATAAATAAAAAAAACAGCAAAAATGGGAAATATAGAGCAAAAAGTCACGGGGTAAGGAAACAAGCTGAAGCGTTACTAATAATGAAAGAAGAAGTTAACTGTATATGTTAATGTTTTTTAGCTTTTAAGATAACATGTGTATGTAAAAAAAACATGGTTGGTGTGGAGAGAAAATGCTCTTTGGTGTGCGACGTGTGATGAAGATGTGATTGAAAAAAACGCTTTATTGTGCAGTTTTAGCCTTTTTTTTTTTTTTTACACATTCCTTAGCAAATATTTTCCACCGTGTGCTTTGAAAGGTTTGGAATTTGAGCACCAAAGATCAATATTAATAGCGGGGGTGGGTGGGCGCGCTGGCACTGAGTAATGGGGGCCCCATAAATGTTTTATAGTCATTAATTAACAGCGGAATGGCATCGTTATCTAGGTCACAACAGCCCTCTTCCCATCAACAGCCCGATGCTAATTAATGGAGGGGCGCACCAAGCGACAGAAGGGACCTCTTGCAGGGGCGGCAACGCTGAAGGTTTGGTGCGGGCTCCTCCAGGACGGAGTAACGGGCAGGATGAAGCAGGAATGGGGGAAAGACGATGGGTGATCCGTACACCCCCTGGTCTAAGTATACCTGCCAAGCGCTGCTCTAATTTACACTTGAAACACTTAAAAGACGTAATCAAAAGATGGTTTGTCCCGCCTCAAATGCCCTTTCCTTTTTTTTTTTTCCATGATGGAGCCCAAACGGAAAAATGAAAGCGTGCAAATTTGCCACTTTTTGTGGTTGAATATATTTTAATTTCAGCTTTGCAAACCAAAATGACGTTATTTTTATTATTAACGTTTATTCTAGACAAATTGTGATTCTTACTCATTTGACTACTAGTTTTTTTTTATATTTTGACTTTATTTTGGTAAAGGGCACTTAAAAAAAAATTATTTAAATTAATTTTACTAATAAAAAAAAATACTACATCTTTAAATTTTTAAAAAATCTTCATTTCAGCAATATTTCATGATGTTACAAGTTTATTCTTGTACAATTTCAACATTTTTCTTGTTGAAATGCAATTTTTTTCTCTTAATATTTTGACTTCATTCTAGTAAAATTTCTGCCGTTTAAAAAAAAAATCAAAATATTTCCACTTTCTTCTTGTATATGTTCTTCTCATAAGGAATTTATTACCAAAATATTTAGACTTAATTCCCATAATATTATAACTTTTCCCCATTTTAGTCATTGCTTTTGTTTTGGTTCTCACAAAACTACGTCTTTAAAAAGAAAACAAAAACATCTTCATTTCATTCCTATTTCAATTTTTCAATGTAATATTAAAAGTTTATTCTTGTAAAATTGCAACATTTTTCTTATTATTTTGACTTTATTCTCGTAAAATGTCTGCTGTTTTTTTTTTTAATCCAAATATTTCAACTTTCGCCTTGCAAATATTCTTCTCGTAATAAATAATTTATTCCCAAAATATGCAGACTTTATTTAGACTTTATTCCCATAATACCATAGCTTTTTCTCCTTTGTCAATTGTTATATTACATATATAAATAGATAATCTCTGTGCCAAGTGCAGCGCAAAAGGAGGGTGCTCTACGGGTGCTTGTCTTGTTCCTCATAATATTATGAGGTTATTGTTGTAAAATTGCAACTTTTTTCCTGGTTAAAGTACGACTTTCTCTTAATATGCCACTGCTACTGTTCTCTTAATAACAGTAGCAGTGGTAAGAAGTAGTAGTAATAGTAGTAGTATTAATACCAGTAATAACAAATAAAATACATCTTTTCTAACAAAGCTGGACACATAAGTAACCCAGTAAAAAATAACTAACGATAAATAAATACAATTAATATATTTTAGGAAATATTAGTTAACTGATTTATATTTTATTTTCTATGTATCTGTTCTCATGTAAATATCTCTAATATTTTGACTTTATTCTTACTGCTGATTCTTCCATTTGTGCTGTAGTTTTTTTGTAAACATTTAGTATGTATAAATTATATTTACGCCAATAAAAACATGGCCGGCACTTTGGGGGGATGAAAAAGCAAAGCAGGTTCTGTAATAAAACCACCCGAGAATCAAGTTTGATCTACGCGTCTTGCAATAGTGTTTGCGAGGTCACGATGACCTTGATGCTCACGTCGCAATCAGACCATCTCCAAGTCCAACTGGAAACATTCCTGCTTTGCTGGCGAGGACGCAAAGACCTCAGCAGCATGTTGAAGAGCACGTTAAGGAGGGTCACAAAGCAGCCAGAGCAGAGAAGTCTGGCTGATGTTAGCTGGTTCATCAGATACGAGCTGATACCATCAGAATTTGTCTAAACGGTTTCCCTCTTTGATGCTTCCCCCGGGCCGCCTGCATGTGCATGCAAGTTCCTCCACGTGGTTTATGATGGAAAGGAAGAGAAAAGGCAGGCGAGCAAGAGTGAGATCAGCGGGGCCATTTGATGTGCCGCTAACAAATGAGCATATTTTTCTCTTGCTGAATCAGCAACTTCAACCACTACTGCCTGATGCTTGCCTCTTCAGGAAAGCTAAACAAAATTAGCTTTCCCTCGCACCCGAACAAACATTTCTTGGGAGCCATTGCTCAACGTTGGCCATGTGAGGAAGTCGGGGTTGCTAGGGTCAGTGGAGCTAGGTGTTTAGCTAACTCTGAAACACAGCGTGCAGAGCCATCCAAAACTGCTTTTAGGGCTCACTTCCAAGTGCGCAAACCTCATTATCTGACATGTTGGCATCGTTTACCAGGAGAATACAAGGCTATCCCTTGATTGCTCCTTCCTGGGGAGATGAGGCCTTCAAATGCTCGCTTTTTTTGCGCCTTGAATGAAAAAAACTCTGGCCCGCTCCCAGGGAGATGAGAACGCCTACTTTATGCGGCCGCCACTTCACAAAGCTGACCTTTGTGAATAGAAAATAAAATAGAAAAAAAAGTAGGCTTTGCTACACATCTTAAAAGAAAGCTCAGTCAGCTATGGATGCGGGAGATTGTTTTCCTTTAGGCTAACCTCGCATGATGCCGCTGTCAAAATGTGAGCGGAACGTCAGCCCCCATACTGCAGCTGTCCAGCTCCTTAAGGCAAACTTTCTCCACTGAGGACCACATAGTGAAAAATGAAAGCATGCATGGGCCTCTTTTGGGACACTTTTGTATTTTATACAGTAAGTTGAAAATGTTTTCTTTAATATTTTAACTCCATGCATACTAAAATTACATTTTATTCTGTGTTTTTTTTGTACTTTTAATGTTTAAATTGGGATGAGTATCGGCCAATTTCTGTGAAAAAACACATGCCGACAGTTACCTTTCAACACCGACCACAAAAGCCGTTCACCACCGGCCTAACCCAAAACAAACATGTCTGCCGTGTGGAATTTGCCTTCCATTTGTGAGAGTGATAGAAATTTTGCACCCTATAAATCAAGGGTCTTAAACTCAATTTACTTTGGGGCCGCATGAGTCTGCGACGCACACAAACGCACGCGCAATAAATAAAAAAAGTTACAAAAATTCAAATTTTTTTTTTCTTTAAACACAAAATAAGATAGACAAGGACACTGGTGCAAACAAGTTTATAAGTTTCCTCGGGTTGTTTGGTAGTCAATTTGGATGGAACATCCTGTACTGTTAACTGTATAACTGTTTTCTCTCCAAAACTACTAATAAAACAATCAATCAGCAAATACATCAATTAGGAACTGATACGTATTCAAATCAGTTTTCAGTTAAATTGTACAGTTCTCAAACCTCAGTCAATGTGTTTTTCTGAAAATGGTTTCTCTTGCCTCCTTTTTACTCCTAGGGACCTGGCAGCGCTTCCTCCCACAAAGCTGAGCCACATGTGTTTTGAAAAAGACACGTTTGGGTGTGTGGAATATACGGTATTTTAATTCACTTGGCGTGTCGTGTTTAGCCGGTGCACAGAACGATGCAGCCCTATAAATGGCCCTGACGTCAATCCCACTCGCCCCACACCCCGGTGTGGGCTACGTTGCGAGACTAAAAAAAACAACCACCCCAAAAAAACAAGGAATCCATCAAAGTGATCTGCAGGGTGAACCAGACCAGATCCAAAATGTACAGTAGATATGTATGTGATCAGTATCGATCGATTTCACTAATGGATGATCAGATCGGAACAACCCTGATCGGAACTTCTCTAATTTCAAATGTTTTCTTCTTTTAACTATCATAATATTTTGACTTAATAACCTTTTCTGCAACTTCATTTTTGTTGTGTTTAATTATCATAAAGTCCATCCATCCATCCATCCATCCATTTTCCACCGCTTATCCGGGTCCGGGTCGCGGGGGCAGCAGCTTCAGTAGGGAAGTCCAGACTTCCCGGTCCCCAGCGACCTCTTCCAGCTCCATCGGGAGGACACCAAGGCGTTCCCAGGCCAGCTGTGAGACATAGTCCCTCCAGCGTGTCCTAGGTCTTCCCGGGGGCCTTCTGCCGACTGGGCATGCCCGAAACACCTCACCAGGGAGGCGCCCGGGAGGCATCCGGACTAGATGCCCGAGCCACTTCAACTGGCTCCTCTCGATGTGAAGGAGCAGCGGCTCTACTCTGAGCTCCTCCCGGATGGCCGAGCTCCTCACCCTATCTCTTAGGGTGAGTCCAGCCACCCTACGAAGGAAACTCATTTCCGCCGCTTGTATCCGCGATCTCGTTCTTTCGGTCATGACCCATAACTCATGACCATAGGTGAGGGTGGGAACGTAGATCGATCGGTAAACAGAGAGCTTTGCCTTCCGGCTCAGCTCTCTCTTCACCACGACGGTCCGGTACAGCGACCGCATTACTGCAGATGCTGCACCGATCCGTCTGTCGATCTCACGCTCCAACCTTCCCTCACTCGTGAACAAGAACCCGAGATACTTGAACTCCTCCACCTGAGGCAAGACCTCACTCCCAACCCGGAGGGTACAGTCCACCCGTTTCCGACTGAGAACCATGGCCTCGGATTTGGAGGTGCTGAGTCTCATCCCAGAAGCTTCACACTCAGCTGCAAACCGCTCCAGTAAACGCTGAAGGTCACAGCCTGATGAGGCCATAAGGACCACATCGTCTGCAAATAGCAGAGACGAGATCCTAAGGTCACCAAGCTGAACTCCCTCAACACCTTGACTGCACCTAGAAATTCTGTCCATGAAGATTATGAACAGAATCGGTGACAAAGGGCAGCCTTGGCGGAGGCCAACGTTCACCGGGAACAAGCTCGACTTACTGCTGGCAATGCGAACCAGGCTCCTGCTTCGATTGTACAAGGACCGAATGGCACGTAGAAGCGGACCATCAATCCCGTACTCCCGGAGCACCCCCCACAGGACACCACGAGGGACACGGTCGAATGCCTTTTCCAGGTCTACAAAGCACATGTAGACTGGTTGGGCAAACTCCCACATACCCTCGAGTACCCTTGCAAGGGTGTAGAGCTGGTCCAGTGTTCCGCGACCGGGACGAAAACCACATTGCAGCTCCTCTAACCGAGGTTCGACTACCGGTCGTACCCTTCTCTCCAGCACCCTGGAGTAGACTTTCCCAGGAAGGCTGAGGAGTGTGATCCCCCTATAGTTGGAACACACCCTCCGGTCACCCTTCTTAAACAGTCCAGCGGTACTGTTCCTGACTTCCATGCAATGTTGTAGAGACGTGTCAACCAACACAGTCCTCCAACATCCAGAGCCTTGAGAAATTCTGAGCGGAACTCGTCTACCCCCGGAGCCTTGCCACTGGGGAGTGATTTGACTACCCCAATACCTCAGCCACGGTGATAGAACTGTCCACGTACGTATCCTCAGACTCTGCTTCCTCTATGGAGGAAAGTCACTGACTTAAAATATCTCCTTAATATTGCAACTTCATGCTACTAAAAGTACATTATTTTTCCTGATGATACATTCTCGTAACGTTATTAAATTTTTTTATAGATTACTACTTTATTCTCTTAATATTTTGACTTTGTTCTTGTAAAATCAGCGCTGTTTTTTATTCTTCCCATTTTTCCTCTTGTTTTTTTTTCAATTCTGTTTTCCCAATATGGCCCCCATTTTGGACACCCCTACCTTAGGTTAGGTTGGTGTATGTGATAAATGGCACCAGTGGCAAGGTCAGAGTTACGGCGCACATGTAAAATAAATAAATAAATAAATAAATGGACACTTCTCAAGGACAGGTAATCAGCGGTAAAGCTCCAGACACACAAAACGTCCCGTTACCAGCAGGACTTGCTAGAAGCGCCTTTCCCGCCCTGACTTTCTTCTGCACTTCTTATTGGTGAAAAATTGTATAACCTTTGGATGTTCCGCCATGAAAGAGCCAAAGCTGCATTAGAAGGTAAGCGGGGTAAAAAGGGATGAGGTTGAGTGGATCTTACTTTGCCTCCAGCGCCAGGGCGACAATGGCGGCGGCCATGGGAGCCGAGGCCGACGTGCCGGTGTGACTGTCGGTGCACCGATGCCTCAGGTCCGTGGTGATCTGCGCATTGAAGAGGAGGGAGGAAGTCAATGGCGGCCAGCTTGATGAATCGACCGACAAGAAGAGAGGTAAACAAAACAGCTCGGGAGGCTTTCGCCACACCTGGGACTCACGTTCCAGTTTCCCGACAGACAAAACGCACTGAGCCCTCCGAAGCATTCAAGGAACCAATTCAACGGCGACGGTGAAATCCAAGACTAAGAAAACGAGCTTGTTTATTGGATGACTGAATGTTTTGGTTCAGTCATATGGACCTTGAGAGCGTGGCAGTCACCCAGCCAAGAACAGTTTGGCCAGCGTCTCGCCTGAGCCCTCATCAAAGGACCTTCGCTGGACTGAAAAGTTTGCGGGATTATCCCGGCACATGCACACACCAGCGCTAAAAATGGACTGGTGAGTGATGATAGCCGTGCGCTAACATTTGACAGGACGGAATGTGTTCATGTAGATTAGGCCCAGACGCTTTCGCTTTCTAATGTGTTTGAAGCGAGAGTGTGTCCGTCGGTCGCGCCGGCCCGGGGAATGTGGCGAGGCGGTGCCAGACAAGCTACCTAACATTGGCTAACTGGCATTTTTCATCCCAGTGGAGCGGGGAGACGGTGTGCTTGAGCTGGGTCAAGATACACTGGGGGGGGGGGGAAGAGACTTTTGGGTGTACTACATTTTATATTATAAAACAATATCACTTTTATCAATTCAGGGTTCAGTGTTTACTAACGTTTGTTGGTGAAGATTCTGTGATTAATACAATTCCACTATTATATTTTTCGAAATAATTACAATATTTTTTCATTTTATATACTTTATCATATACAGGGCTGTCAATCATTTCAAATATTTGATCAAGATTAATCGCATTTTGTCCATAGTTAACATTGCATTTAATCGCAGATAATAATACATAATCTATGAATCTCTTTGTGGTAAACAATTCAATATGCAAGTACGATAACTACATCAAATTTGATGTAAAGGGATATCAATACTGGAAATGTGGGGTCCTATGATATTCAGAAATAATATACAGTTAGAAACCCGTTAACACGTTAATCACGCGTCAAAAAAATTTGTGCCGTAAAAGACACCTCTGTTAAGGTGGTAACGCGTTAACTTTGACAGCCTTAATTATGTTTTATTGTTTTGTATTTTATCATTTAGTTTTTCCTTCTAAAAATGAGAAAACATTTTATTTAAAAATGTAAAAAAAATTGAATCAAAACATGCTGCTTCGCCGCAACTGCTTTTTTTTTTATTGCATGCCTAATGTTCTGTTGGTTTTCTTGTCATTCCAAGTATAATTGGTAGATGCGCTGTGTGTATTTACTCATCCGTTATCTTATTTTTATCTGACCCCGTGACTATGGTTAGTGTTCTGGCTCATTATCCACCTTCTGTTCCGGATGTTGTGTGCCTAACGAGCGAGCGTGAACAATGCTGTGCTATCACCGGTAATCACGCGCTGGCTGGAAGGTAACAATCAAAAACAAAAATGAATGTTACAAGTTTGGACTTCAAATAAAAGGAAATAGGACTTGCGCATCTCAATCCAATATTATACAATATTTCTATTCGCAATAAAATCAATACTGCAAACACTCAAATAGACATTACGTGATTCTTCTTCTTATAATATATTTATAACCCCTACGTGATAAAAGTAAGGGGTAAAGTTTAATTAGAAGATCATCATGCAAAAAGTTACAATAATTTTTTGGGAGTAAATGATAATAGTTTTTTTTAAGTGTAGGTCTGTCGCGTGGGATCCAAAGTACAGTTTAATACCAATGTTGGAGCTCCAAATCCAAAATGTTGTGCATGCACAACTTCGCTTAGGGTAGCTCTTTTTGGGTTTTTTTATGAATCAAACCTCTGAGTGGACCAGAACTCAGGGGGATTTAGCCTTTTGAAAGAGTTCTTGTCTTTCCAGCACGACTAAGGTTTGATGGGATCTACCTCTGCATGCACTTTAAAATGTTGGTATGGTGGTTCAGCCATTGGAGTGAAATGCGTGTTACACTTGCTGTACTGTTGTTTACAATCATCTCATCCGCACTATAAAAGATGGCTGGCCAGTGTGCTCCTGACAGTTATTGCACCATTGGCTCTGTTCCTGCTGTGTTGTGCAATATACTTGTTACTAAATGACCATGTTGTCAAGGGAGCTATGTTTTCCTAATGTAACCCGCATCATTATTCTGATTATTCTGTTTCTTGTGAGATCATGTAAACCTGAAATAAACACTTTCTGGCAACCACGTGTGGTCCTTGTCTCACATGACACCTACACCTAGTGGCCAATGTAGATTACTATGATCCCAAACACAATGCTTTTTCTGCCTTGTATTTGTATATACCAGAGAAGATCATGTCCCTCATACAGACGGTTGTGTCAGGAAGGGCATCCAACGTTAAACTTCTGCCAAATCAAAACATGCAAAGCAAACAGAAGAAAATTGATTCGCTGTGGGGCCCCCTGGAGGGATACGCTGGGATCAGCCGAAAGGAAAAGAGGAAGATTTGTATTCGTCACCCTAAATAATGGCCTATGTCGGATTTTCAAGTTTTTGGCAAAGCACCCCAAAAATGTTCTCAGTTCTAAGAGAAGGTAATAGACCTTGCCATCAGGGTTCTCAGAGAAGGTACTGCACCTTTCCAACAGGGTTCTCAAAAGCTCTGGACCTTGCCAGCATTTGTTCTCAGAGAAGGTACCGGACCTTGCCCTCAGGGTTCTCAGAGAAGGTACTGCACCTTTCCAACAGGGTTCTCAGAGAAGGTACTGCACCTTTCCAACAGGGTTCTCAAAAACTCTCCACCTTGTCAGCAAAGTTTTAGAGAAGATACTGGATCTTTCCACGAGGGTTCTCAGAGAAGGTACAGGACCTTGCCACGAGAGTTCTCAGAGAAGGTACTGGACCTTGCCATCAGGGCTAAATTGAAGATCCCGGAAAACATGTACAGTTGGGTCTGCTGCTTTTTTGCCTGGTGTGATCCTAGAGAAATAAGCTTCATCGAGTTTCATGATCATGTTTGACCAACCAATCAATTAATGAAAAATGGTGACTTAGGCACCTTTTCAGCTAAAAATTTAGGTGGTTTTACCCCAGATGGCATTTTAAAGAAAAGATTTAGACCAAAAACTTATTTTCGTCAAAAAAAGACCCAAAAAAAGTGGAGGTGTGGTGCGCCACTCTTTGTTTTTTTTGTACATTTTGGGTTTCTGGCGTACAGAGACTTTTTGTCAGAATGATGCTTACAATCTTTCGGTCGTAGTTCTCGCCGCTGCTGTAGGTCGTGGTCAGGGTGGACGAGCACTCCTCCAGGTACCAAGGTTTGCGCCCGCTCTCCGCCGTGCTGGAGATGGAGATGGTGTAGATGGAGTTGGTGTAGCCGTCACAGGAGCAGTGGTCTCGGCTGCGGCCGCCGTTGCCGGACGCCCACACGAAGATGGAGCCCCGCCCCTTCCTCCCCTGGGCAGGAAACAAAGACAGGCAGCGGGTTTGTGTTGTGTTTTTAAAGTCAATTAGACTTTGTTTTGACATTGCTCACACATCACAGAGGAAGACGAAGACGGATCAATAGCGATGAAAGGGAAAGATCAGAAGGGTTCTCTGCAGGGGTTTGGCACCACATTTGGAACCAACGAGTGATTTTTCCCTTTGAAAAGACGGCGTGTGCCACGCCGCATCCCCGACGTGCGTCTTTCATCTCCCGGCAGCCGATGACATCTCCGGCTAACAATGACAGGTCCTAACTTTTACAAATAACATCAGTCTTTTCGGTGCTAGCGCGCTTCTTCCAGTCACCTGCGGCGGCTTCTGACATTTCTAATACATTTTCTACGAGACAAAAACTCGGCTCAAGAAATGCGGCGCTCCCTTAAGGCGGGGGTGTCCAAACTTTTTCCAGCGAGGGCCACATGGTGAAAAATAAAAGGATGCAACTTTGCCACTTTGATATGATGTAAAGCACATGAATATGCTAAAAAAGTACAACACGGTATGCTGGAGCCTATCCCAGCTGACTTGGGGCGGGAGGCGGGGTACACCCTGGTCTGGTCGCCAGCCAATCGCAGGGCAGACAAACAAACATTCACACTCACATTCACACCTGTGGACAATTTGGAGTCGCCAACTAACCTAAAAGAATACCTTAATGCCTGAAATAATAAAACCTAAAAAATGTTTTTATTCTCATAAATGTACAAATACATTTTCATAAATGTACGACTTTATTCTCATACATTCACAAATTTGTATTCCGCAATATAGCAGATATTAGACACACATACGTTAGCAGGTAGCAGTTCCTTGTTTTTGTTTGGCGGATAGCGTACTTCCTGTGGTGTCTCATCAACGTAATGTAACGGTGGCTTCTAATGGTTTTACACTCGTGTTATCCAATATAGTAGACATAATAATAAGAGTAAATAAGCCATTTATGGCGCAAACAAAACCCCTGCATGTGTGTGTCACAGCAAATGTGTTCCCTTGCGGACACTAACGGCGGGGAGGCAGAAGGTGACCTCGGAGGTTCAGAGTTGAGTTTTAGCTTGTCATGGGTTATGGCCCCAAAGGTAACCCGTGTTATATTCTGATCCTCCATTCCATTCTATTTTCCTCCGTTTATCCGGGTCCGTGTCACGGGGGCAGCAGCTTCAGTAGGGAAGTCCAGACTTCCCGGTACCCAGCGACCTCTTCCAGCTCCACCGGGAGGACATCAAGGCGTTCCCAGGCCAGCTGTGACACATAGTCCCTCCAGCGTGTCCTAGGTCTTCCCGGGGGCCTTCTCCCGACTGGGCATGCCCGAAACACCTCACCATTGAGGCGCCCGGGAAGCATCCGGACTAGATGCCCGAGCCACCTCAACTGGCTTCTCTGGATGCGAAGGAGCAGCAGCTCTACTCTGAGCTCCTCCCGGATGGCCAAGTTCCTCACCCTATCTCTTAGGGTAGGGTCTCTTAGGCCGCTTGTATCCGCGATCTCGTTCTTTCGGTCATGACCCATAACTCACGACCATAGGTGAGGGTAGGAACGTAGATTGATCGGTAAACAGAGAGCTTTGCCTTCCGGCTCAGCTCTCTCTTCACCACGACGGTCATGTCAACCTGAAATAAACACTCTCTGGCGACCGCAGAACACCTACACCTAGTGGCCAATGTGGGTTACTACATTCACATTTACGATGCTTATTCTGCCTTGTATTTGTATTTTGTCTCCCTAAATAAAGGCCTAGGTCAGATTTTCAAGCATGTGGATATGCTAAAAAGTGCAACACAGGGCCGCGGAGGTTGCTGGAGCCTATCCCAGCAGACACCATAAATGTATAAATTAATTTTCATAAATTTGCAACTTTATTCTCATACATTTAGAAATGTATTCTAAAGTACAAGACAGTGTTAGGGCAAATCATTGATCATGATGACTGGCGGTCAACTTGGAGGACGGCATGCCTTCACTTTCCTACGCTTCATTTTGACAGACTATGAATTCCACAACATGTCTTGTTAACGCTGGTTAACATGGTGGCTATGCGGTTTTTAACACTTCACCGTGAATAATGCATGAGCCTTAAGAACAATCATTTGCATCCATTTTGCATGAATTCGCATGCAAATACGACACTGGGTCCCTGCGGGGCTTTCTGTTACATTTCAATGTGACGCCGCCGCCGGCAGAAGCGAAGGCAGACAGATGAGAGCAGTGCCCTCGTGAGCAATTAGCGAAAACAGAAAAGAATTAAAGGGAAGTTCAAGTACTGGTAAAAAAAAAAAAAAAACACCCTGTGCTTTGACAGTAATTGAAATGTTCCACCGAGGCAGCAATACATGATCCAATGTGTGCAGTAGAACCTCGGTTTGCGTGTGTTTGGGTTAAGGTCGTAAAATTTTGCATGCATTCTTTAGTTAGCACTTTGTTGTGTTCATACAATGCCTGAGTCCATCTGGGTTCTAAAAATATATATTTTTGTTCACAAAAATGAGCTAGCAAACAAAATGGCTACCAGAACCGGAAATGACGTAGTCGGTCCGTGATGTCATCACAGGTTGACTTTCAAAAATGTTAACACAAAAGCAGTTTTTTATTGTTTCCGCATTTGAGTTTTACCTGGATAAAACCATTTTAAATGCATATAAACGACGACTAAGCGGCCTAATTGGTATCGGATGGGAAACAAAATCATCGGTGTGACACATCACTACCGTTGAGGTGAGATCCTCAAGCTGCTAGATGTTGAGGGACTGTCTGGGCTGACGCCTCTTCAGCATCGCATGCAAGGCGGGAACCGTACCTCTGGACTGGCAGTGCCTCTTTTTAGGAGTGTGATCCAACTATAGGGGGATCACACTCATCAGCCTCCCTGGGAAAGTCTACTCCAGGGTGGGGGAGAGAAGGGTACGACCTCGGCTACAGGAGGTGCAATGTGGTTTTTGTCCCGGTCAGCTGAGCGTAAAGCTTCTGGGATGAGACTCAGCACCTCCAAAACCGAGGCCACGGTTCCCAGTCGGAAACGGGTTAGAGTCAGACCGCCAGGAACGAATGAATGACGCTGATGGATGTTCCACTGTGTTTGATGAAGATAAAGGTGAGGAACTGTTGCCTTTTGGAGGAGGAAACTCCTGCAAACTTCTTTGCAGCTGCAAAGTCCAAAGATTGTGCACCCTTGTCCACAAATGTCAGCGTTGCTTTGTGCTGGTCTGTGGTGGAGGGTTTCTTTCTCGCAAGCAAGCCTCGTCAGATCAGCTTCAAACAAGCAAACAAGCGCCGAAGGTCTGTCACCTCGCCTCAGATGTCCTGCAAAGGTCTGACCTTTTTGACTCTCGTGCCGCGTTTGCTGTTCAAAAGATGCGACTGAAACGTTTCCTCCAAAGCGGCAGAAAATCACCGATTTCTAACCGCTCGGACGTACATCAAGAAAAAAGAGCGTCCTCTCAGCTTCGGAACATGCAGCAGGTAAAAAGGCGAATTATTATTAGGATGCACTTTTTCTCCTTGAAAAGCCTTTCGTTCGCTTCTTTTCTATTTCTTCTGTTTCCCCCCAAATATTTTCCCCAAACATTCACATTCACAAAATAACATTTTCATTGGAACATAAATTTTACCTTTAATTTCACTTTAAAATGTAAAACTTGTTTTGTTTGTGTCACATAATATGAGCAATTTAGAAAGAACATTTTTTCTTTAATATTTTAATTTTAACTATATTTTCTGTTTTGTTTGTTTCACATAATACGAGGACTTCCAGAAATAAAAATGTTTCTTTAATATTTTTACTGTAATTGTGTGTTTGTTTTGTTTGTGTCACATAATATGAGCAATTTAGAAAGAATGTTTTTTTCTTTAATATTTTAATCATAATTCTAATTTTTTCCCCCCACAAAGCTAATCTTAAAATAACAAATTAACATAGTAACTTTAATTTTAACTGTAATATTTTCCTTTTTATTGTATTTTTCCTTTTGTTTTTTCACATAATACAAGGACTTTCCAAAATAACATTTTGTCGTTAATATTTTAATTATCATTTCATTTTTCTTCTGTTTGTTTCACATAAGAGGGCACAGGAAAATAATGGTTTAAATTTTCATTATAATTTTAATTTTCTTTGTTTTGCTCATTCATATGAGGGGTTTAATTTAATAATGCATTTAAATTTGTAATTATAATTTTGAGGTTTTTTTCTTTGTTTTGCTTGTTTCACTTTATATGAGGGCTTCAGAAAATAATGTGTTTTAATTTTAATTTCAACATTATTCTTTGTTTTGTTTGTTTTACATAAAAGGGCTTTAGAAAATAATGCATTTGCATTTGATGAGTTTTCCTCACAGTATTGCATATTGCTCTATGTTGTTTTTGTCTTGGGGGGCAGTGTCTCACCATGCGGATGCCGTTCTCAAAAGCCTGTCTGGCCAGGGACGCCGGCCCGTCCACCGTCTTGCCGTCATCATCGGGCCCCCAGCTGGCGCTGTAGATGTCAATGTGCTGCGGCTGCAGGCTGAGGGATTTGGCTTCCACCATGTCGGTGACGTCCCCGTCCAGCATGCGCACGCCTGGAACACACAAAGAGCCCGAATGCGATCACGCCGGCATCCGTCTGCTGAATAAACACCACGTACAAAAAAACACCACATACCTCCTATTCTGGCGTTGTAGGCAATTCCCACAATGCAGTGGGAGTTGTTTGCAGATGCAGCAACTTCTCCTGCACACCGTGTCCCGTGTCTGAACAGAGAGGGGGGCAAACGCATGGGTTTTTACACAAACCTGTACACACACTCACAGGAGTGAATTTACATAAACATCAACACGTACGATAAGACACACACACACACACACACACACACACACACACACACACACACACACACAACAGGGTAACATTCCACCAGTAAACGCCGTGGTGACGATGGGCTCAGGTCAGCGACCTCAAGCGCCTCCTTCTAAAAAACATGACTTCCTAGATCGGCACAAACACACACACACTCACTCACTTCCTGCAGAGAACATCTGCATCTCAACACCCACTCACCCTCCTGCTCGCACAACCTTAGTAACGAAAACCTCTTGGGGGGGTAAACCAGGGTGTTTTAAGGCGCAGGATAATATTGAGGAAATATGTTTTATTGCATTATTAAAGTGTTTGCGGGGACACAGAACAAGCTTCCCCTCGGCAAATGACTAATGAAGCCATTTATAAAGTCTGAGGATTATAAATTGGAGGAGACGCAATCAAAGATCCTCAATATGACAGAAGCGCTCGTCTTATTTTCCAAGAATTAGCTACAAAAAAGCTAGTCAAAAATCCTGTACAGCACATGACAGGCCTTTAAAAAAAAGAAAACACTCCTTTAAGTAAGCTGTTTTGAAGGCAAAAAAAATAAATACTAGTCAAAGATCATTTATATGGCAAGAGTGCTCTGCTGTTTTAACGACCTGCTGCAAAGAAATTGCTAACCCAAGATCCTCTATATGACAGGAACACTACTGTGTAAAGAACATTATGCAAAAAAAACTGTGTGACAGGACTGCTGTGCTGTTTTTAATGGACCTTCTGCAAAAACACTAGTCAAACACCCTCAATATGACAGGAGCACTAGTCAAAGATCTTCTATATGACAAGAGGTCTCTCCTGTTTTAAATTCTGCATAAAAGATCCTCAGTATGACAGGAGCACATTGTTGTTTTCAAGGACTTACTGCAAAACAATGCTCAAAATCAAAGATCCTTTATATGACAGAGACGCTCTACTGTGTAAAGAACATTCTGCAAAAAAAATTACACTAAGATCCTCTTTATGACAGGACTGCTGTGCTGTTTTTAATGGACCTACTGCATAAAAATGCCAGTCAAAGATCCTCTAAATGACAGGAATGCTCTGCTGTTTAAAGGACATCCTGAAAAAACAAAACAAAAAAACAATCCCCCATCCTCGATCTGACAGGAGCACTTTTTTATTGACCTACTTAAAAGTCTTTGATGTTTTACAGGACCTATTGTCCAAATGCTAGTCAAAGATCCTTTATATGACTGGAATGCTCTTGTGTTTAAAGGGCATTCTGCAAAACAAAATGTTAGTCAAAGACCTTATATATGAAAGCAGCTTTCCTGTTTATAAAGACCACTGCAAAAAAATGCTAGTCAAAGACCCTCTGTATGACAGGAACGCTCTGCTGTTTAAAAGACATTCTGCAAAAAAACAGTCAAAGATCCTCAATATGAGAAACGTTTTGCGGTTTTACAGGACCTATTGTAAAAATGCAGATCCAAAGGTCATCTATATGAAAGGAATGCTGTTTTTTTAATGGGCATTCTGCAAAAACAAAAGGTTAGTCACATCTGATATATGACAGGACGCATTGTTATTTTTAGGATCTACTGCAGAAAAAAAAATCTAGTCATAGATCCTCTATATGACAGAAGCGCTCTTTTGTTTCACAGGATTGACTGTAAAAATGCTAGACAAAAAAAACCTCAATATGATAAAAGCTTCGCTGTTTTATACTGAAAACAAATGCTAGTCAAAGATCATCTATATCATAGGAACACTCTGCTCTTTATATGACTGCTGTGATTTGGCACTATACAAATAAAACGAAAAAATTTAAAATTAAAAGGACATGAGGAAAAAAAACAGTCAGATCCTCAATATGACTGAAACCTATTGTAAAAATGCTGGTCAAAGATTCTCAATAGGCCACGAATGCTATGCTGTTTAAAGGGCATTCAGCAAAAACAAAAGGTTAGTCAAAAATCTGATATATGACAGGAATGTGGTGTGGATTTTAGGACCTACTGCAAAAAAAAACAATCACAGATCCTCTGTATGACAGAAGCACTGTCACTGTCTGTTTCACAAGATCTATTGCAAAAATGCTGATCAAAGATCCTGTAAGTGACAGGAACACTGCTGTATAAAATACATTGTCGGAGACAGCACTTTGGTCACAGGACCTATTGTAAAAACTGCTAGTCAAAGACCCTCAATATGACAAGACTGCTCTGCTGTTTTTTAGGAATCTGCTGCAGGCCTACTAAGCCTACTACCAGTTAAGCATATTAGGTGATGTGCATCTCTGTAATGGGAAGGGGTGTGGTCTAATGACATCAACACCCTATATCAGGTGTGCATAATTATTAGGCAACTTTCTTTCCTTTCCTTTGGTAAAATGGGTCAAAAGAAGGACTTGGCAGGCTCCGAAAAGTCAAAAATAGTGAGATATCTGGAGTCAAGCTCAACTCCCAGTCCTAGTGCCAGTTTCTGGAAGACAACTTCTTCAAGCAGTGGTACAGGAAGAAGTCTGCATCTTTCAAGAAAAACATGATTTTCATGCAGGACAATGCTCCATCACACGCGTCCAAGTACTCCACAGCGTGGCTGGCAAGAAAGGCTCTAAAAGAAGAAAAACTAATGACATGGCCTCCTTGCTCACCTGATCTGAACCCCATAGAGAACCTGTGGTCCATCATCAAATGTGAGATTTACAGGGAGGGAAAACAGTACACCTCTCTGAACAGTGTCTGGGAGGCTGTGGTTGCTGCTGCATGCAATGTTGATGGTGAACAGATCAAAACACTGACAGAATCCATGTACACAATATATGTACACACACACACATACATATATATATATACACACACACATATATATATACACACACACATATATATATATATACATATATATATATATACACATATATATACACATATACACATATACACATATATATACACATATACACATATACACATATACACACACACACACACACACACACACACACATACATATATATATATACATATACATATATACATATATACATATACATATACATATACATATATACATATACATATATACATATACATATATACATATA
>QODF01000093.1:1841023-1912339 GCA_024372805.1 Oostethus manadensis | reverse complement strand
ACACACACACACACACACACAGACATACATATATAGTGTATATACATACATATATACTGTACATACATACATATATGTATATATACACACACAGTATATACTGTACATATATATATATATAATGTACATACATATATATACACACATATATACATGTACATACACACAGTATGTACACACATTTATACACACAATGTTCCATGCTGCAGCAGTGGTGCACAGTACGCTGCGTGTGGCCTGACTATTTGATGATTCGTCTGGGCGTCTGGAAAGGAGGAGTCGGAGCTCGGCGTGAGGACCGAGCTAAGCTAGCTGACGTTTACCAAAGGCAGTCACGCATCCTCTCTACTCCGTCATCGTCCTCGCGGCCAGAAAGTTAACGCAAAGCATATTTTGAGTAAAAAAAGAAGAAGAAGAAAAAAAAGTTTAACATTGCAAATCACTGGTGTTCCCTTTTAACGGCGCTTAATGAGCCAACTGGGTACCCCCCACCCACCGCCACCCTCAGTCTTCCTTCAGTTCATTTCACTTGACTAATCCATAAAATCTTAGGCCTGACTGTCACTCCGCTCTTTGTACTTGCCTGGATTTTCCATTTTCTACACATCTGCGTCTCGCTTACTCGGTGATTACACCAGAAGAGAATCTTGTGCCGTAGATTACTGTCAGTGGAACAACGGGCTCACGCACACACGTTCAACACCTTGCACAATAATTCACTCCATTTTTCTGCTGGCCGGATTCCAGCAGGACTTTGGTGGCGCACTTCTTTGTAGCTCCCACGAGGGACGTGAGCGTACTGTTTGGATTAATCATCTCCCGTCTCCGGTCCCATCAAAAAAAGGTGGGGGTAAAAAAAAAAAAACACTTGCAGTAACGAGAGAGTAACACTAGCAAGTACATTTCTGTCTGTCTGTGCACATAAAAGACAGCAGATGTCCGTGAAATCGGCTAATGAAGCGACATCTGACGGCCTCATGTCTCGTCTTATAGTCTTACAGACGACGTGCGTTTCCATCAGCAGACAAGACAGGGTGGGCCAAAAGTAGAGTTACAGCTAACACTTATTGACATGTGTTTACACACCTTACAGTAGTGCTCACAATAATAGCAGTCCAATGTGACTAACCAGATGAAGAACTGTTTTTTAGTATATTTTTATTGCTACTTAACAAACACGTTACCAGTAGGTGCAGTAGATTCTCAGAAAACAAACAAGACCCAGCATCCATGACATGCACGCTCTTAAGGCTGTGCAATTGGGCAATTACTTGAAAAGGGGGTGTTCCGAAAAAAAGCAGTGTGCCATTCAATCAATCAGTGATCAATGTGGTGAAAAAGCAGGTGTGAATCCGGTGGGCCCTATTTAAGGATGAAAGCAGCACTTGTTGAACATCATTTCTCTTTGAAAGCCTGAGGAAAATGGGGCCTTCAAGACATTGCTCAGAAGAACAGCGTACTTTGATTAAAAAGTTGATTGGAAGGGGGAAAACCTATGAAGAAGTACAAAAAATGTGGTTGTTTGGCTAAAATGATCTCCAATATGTTAAAATGGAGAGCAAAACCAGAGACACGTGGGATAAATGGATGGGAGAATAACCAGAATGGCAAAGGCTCAGCCAATGATCAGCTCCAGGATGATCAAAGACAGTCTGGAGTTACCTGTAAGTACTGTGACAGTTAGAAGACGTCTGTGTGAAGCTAATCTATTTACAAGATTTCCCTGCAAAGTCCATCTGTTACACAAAAACGTATGTGCAGAAGAGGTTACAATTTTCAGAAGAACACATCAACTGGCCTCAAGAGAAATGGAGGAACATTTTGTGGACTGGTGAGAGTAAAATTGTTCTTTTTGGGTCCAAGGGCGGTAGACAAACTCTGAATTCAAGCCACAGTACACAGTGAAGACAGTGAAGCATCATGATATGGGCATGTTTCTCCTACTATGGTGTTGGGCTATTTATCCCATAGCAGGGATCATGGATCAGTTTTTGAATTTATTCCCGAAAAATTACAGATGTATTTTATCTTGTACATTTTCTTCTTGTATTTATGACTTTATTGTCATCATATTTTGACTTTATTCTGGTAACATACATTTTTCTGTTTCAAAAATTGCAACTTTGTTATTTTGTTTGTTTTCAAAACGTTGACCTAAAAAATGTCGTTTTTTTAAAATTCAACTTTTTGCTACTAAAATTATGTTATTTATTCTCATATTATGTAAAATTGCGCCTTTTTCTCGTTAGATTACACCTTTTTTCTCGCAATATTTTCAATTTATTCATATTTATAGATATAAATATATAATTACTGCTGATTTTTCCATTTTTGCTCCTGCTTTTTTTTTTTCTTGTTAAATTATACTTTTAGAATGTGGGATGGCCTCAAATGGCCTCCGGGCCGCACTGTGGACACCCCTGCTCTGATAAAAGGTGAGTAAGCAAACGCCCGCTACCTGCGGTAAATATGGTAGTTGCACAAACGGCTAAGGCGATGCAAGAATGAGCGGACAAATTGATTTTAACGTGACAACTGGGATAAAAAAAAACACCTTACTTGTTCTCATTGGTGGCGTCATATCGCGGCATGGGATCATTGTCGTTGCCGTTGACATCAAAGCTGGCTTGGTGGTCCTGGAGGAGGCACAGTGGTTAGGACAAAGAAAAAAGCTAAACATCAGAGTAGATGAGAAAAAGCTGCAAGTAAAAAAAAGTGGATCCTACAATCATCAGCATGTGCGTGCTCCCGGCACGTGGAACAGAAAAAGAAAGAAGCCCCCTCCGACCCGATCAACGTGATCACATTAGCGCCAAACTGAACGCAAACGCCGCTGATGAAAGCTCGCCCTTCAGCGTGCACAAATTCAGGCGCTTAAAAGGGTGCCGGCGCTTGATTGATGGCCTCACCTGCAGCCTCGGGCCGTCAAGTTCCAACCGGGCCTTCTTTGCGAGGCTGGCATACCAAAACATGCACGTACAGCGTAACCGCAGACAAACAAGGACGTACGCGCGCATACCTGTGCATCCACAGGCGAGGCGGGAGGAATGGGATGTCGTCTGTGACCGAGTAATCCAAACTGAAATGTTAGCGACGCGGAGTCTCATCACGTGACACGTTTCGGTGAGTATTGACATGATTTTCCATTTTTTGTGATTATGTTTGGTTTTGGAACGCTAATGGTAAATTCGCAAAAATTACACTTATACTTCACAGTGGCAGAATAAAAAAACGTTTCCCGAGGTAGCTGGTCAACTTCCTTCGGTATATTTTTTTCAATCAAAATAGTATTTATGCCAAAAAGTTGTGTTGCTGCTGGATGTTCACATCACCCGAGTGATACAGTAACTTTGATTGGTTTTCCAAAAGAGAACGAGAAACAGACCACCTCGAGTACATGTATTAAATTAATGTTTGGAACTGGGAAATGGAATAGGGACTCGCCCCGTCCGCTCCACGCATCGACCTGGTATTGTTTTTTCGTAAATTTATAAAATTATCCATGGATTTATCCATCTATCTTTTTTTTTTTTGCAGTGTTCATTTCATGTATGACTGCTTTGACGGAGCACTTTCAATTGGCTTGAAAGTACAAAATAAACGCATTTTGAAAAAGAATGCGATTCCACCGGCGGTAAAAATACCGGCTGGTACACAGAAAAGAAAAATAAGAGTAAGTTAGGTCTTGTTTACATATTGTATTCTAAACACTAATTTACTATAGCAACAAGGCTGCGAGGCATTATGCATGTTATATAAACATCTTTTCAAGGCGATATGTTGACGAGGGGGCGGGGGCGGCGGAAATATAAAATAAATCAGGCTGTAGGACCCCTTAAAGCTCATTAATAAGCCAATTTAAAATAATAATTGAAGGATAATCAACCCCAGAGTGATTTTCTCGTAATATTCTGTGTTTTGAAGGCGACCGATCTTCATCTCCAAGTCTTAAGGTGTCTAATAGAGTCCATGTTCTGCAACTTCTCTATTTCATCTCCAAATGTTTCTCCCTTCTTTTCTTCTTGATGTCTATTGACAAATCTTCGCTATAAACAAAGTAAACGTCCCCAGTATCGTACGCCGCCATCTTTGTGTAGCCGAGTGCGCCACCTTCGGAAATGGCGCTTCGTTGCGACGACGAGCCCGAACTATAAATGTAATTTTTGCGAATTTACTGTTTTGCGAGGTAAAACATAATTCCAAACAACGTATAACATATTGTAACGAGGATAAGCGGTATAGAAAATGGATGGATATAACATATTGAAACATGAATCCAATAGATAGTATACATACTTTAGAGTAGTCAGTGTGCAGCTTTCATAGCAGAATAGACTCACGAGTCGACACATTAGTGTCCAAATAGTAAAGACAAGTGAGTAGTAAGATAATTGTGTCTTGCCTACAGTCAAGCAAGATGTGGGGTTGCACGAGTGCCGCCGGGGGAGCTGCGGTTCATTGAGGGGAAACATTCCAACATGTACTGACATTGAGCCCTCACACCATGAAAGTGCCAAGTATGTCTGGCGGAACGCAAGGCGTCTAATATCCACCAGCTCCACCAGTGATGTCCCCGTTGAGGAGTGGAAGAGGATTCCAGCAACAACCTGGGCAGCTCAAGTGAATTCCACGCCCAAGAAGATTAAGGCAGTGCTACAGTAGATAACAATGGTGCTTACACTAAATATTTACACCAAGGACACAATGCACTTCTACTGCCAGCTACTGAGACAATAATGGTTGCGTGTCGACTCATATTCAGTGGCTATTAAATCTGATGTACAAGCTGTACGCTGACTACTCTACAGTACATCCGCATTGCATTTAGATGGAATTGTCCTTTGAGAAGATGGCTGCTGAAATGTGAGAGCTGTACATGACAAAAAAAAAACACTAAGTTGGGTAAATTGCGATCCAATACCCACCCCTCCACACACACACACTCACGTAATTCTGAGCAAGGTCCGGGTGGTTGCGCTCGATGCCGTCATCCAGTATGGTCACCACCACGTCTTTGCCCGTGTAGCCTCTCTTCCACGCCCCCATGATGTTCATGTCCGACTGGCAGTTGTGGGCGTCGTCGTTGCAGTGCTGCCGAGACGGTGAGACGAGGTAGCGGTCGTCAAGGAGACCCGAGAGACAGATAAAGGAGGAAACTCCCACATGTTTATGTTCGCGATCAAAAGACACTTAGGAGTGGACAAAAGGCCTGTAACAAGTTATTGGCTCTTGGACAGGAGGACGCCGGGCAAACTGCTCTCCAACGTGGACAACCCCACCCACCCGACAGTCAACAGAGGGGCGCATCCTCCGGCAGACTCCTCCAGTTCCGTTCTCGCTTCGATTGCTACCTTAATTAATAATAATTCAATATAATTTATTCATATTGAATTGCATATATTTTTCAATCTGAGAGTGTTTGTCTATTTCTTCTACAACGGAGCTACTGCAACCAAGCAGTTTCCCTTGTGGATCAACAAAGTCGGTCTAGATCTAAGTCGACGCCTTCTTTGGTGTGGAAAAAATGGTCGCCAAAAAGCAAAACGCCCACTCAGAGTTCACCGTTTAGGGCAGAAGTCTGGAGGCGGAGTCCGGCTGAGGCTGGGCCGCAGATCCAGGCGTGCAAAATTGAAATGAAAATTGTACAGATTCAATCGTCTTTTTCATTTTCCAACACAAAATAAGATAAACAAGGACACTGGTGTAAAGAGGTTGTGTTCAAACCTAGTAATAGTATTCTAAAAAAGATCACTTGCATCAAGCCTGGTCGATGTCACACCCCTGAGAGCCATTTACTCCACCGTGATTGGTAGGTTTGTTCACTGCAAAAAGTGCCATTCATTCCAAAGTTGAGGGTTTCTCTAACATCAATCTTTCATATTAACGGAGGGGCCACAAAATATCATCTGCCCTCGGGCCACGAGTTTGAGACCCTTGGTTTAGGGGACTGTCACGTGCATATGTTACATGGGGCGTGGCAGAGGGAGGGCGGGATGTAATAGTTGCGGCACGTTCGGAAGTTAGTGCTAGGGCTGGCCGATATACTGTATTGGTATTATTAAAATACTGATGTTACAATTCGATATAGACTAGATTTGCGCTGTTCTCTTGCATCTCGACGTGGAGGTCTCACTCATCACTGTGTCTGTCAGCGCTCCGGAGAGAGTACGTATGGGTCCTGTTGCAACGTGAATGCTGCAAATTTAAGCGGTGTAAAAATATTGATATATATAACAGAATGTAAAATGTGTCTGGTCTCTGTCCAAACAAATACATTTGACATGTTATTTTGTTTTTATGTTTGACTTTTTCTGTGTTTATTTCAAAAAGAGAATGGATTGTTTGATTTTAGTGGCGTTTTTTTGAAAATAAAATTCTAAAATTCTAATGAATTGAATTGAATTAGGTTTTCTGAGCACTTATGATACGTGCTACTGCAGTCTGAAGGTCGCCTACAGCAAAAAAAACAGCAAAAACTTACAACGGAAAAATGGGAATTCACGGCATATCTGATGGATTTTGCCCCCCCCCCCCTTCCTAACTTAAATCTGGGCATAGGGGTTATGGGTTTGATGAGAAAGCAGAAGGAGTAAATCCTGGTCGTGAACGATTCCGGTAAGCAATATTTTTGAACAACCACAGAGAGAGCCGTGCAAAAGCCAGAATGATACGAAAAACAGCGGTCAAAGTGTTGGGACTTATCTATAGCAAGTTAACGATTGACAGTTTCCTGAGCGTAAAGAGCATAAAGAGCAATGATCTAAAGGTGTGCGCAAACAACCCCGCAGATCACCGCTCTATTCTCTCTTGTTCTGGACCACAAATATGTCAGCATTTTCTCAAAAAAAAAATAATAATAATTTTTTTTTTTTTTTTTTTTTTTTATTAATAATTAACTTCCCCTCCCCCTCACTCCGCTGACCTTTGACCCACAAACTAGATCAATAATGGAAGAGAGTCTCCTGGAAAACCCGACACTGTCGGGCTTGTGTATACTCACAATATACCACATACTCCCCCACTTGGCGTCGTTATAGAAGATGCTGTTCTGGGCCGCGGGGCCGCCGTGGGCGTGGCTTGACAGGGAGAGGGGCGGGACGGGTTTGTAATCCCGCTTGATCCTCCTCTTGACCACCTGCTGCTGTATCCATTCCACCTGAAACGCACACAGAACGGCCGGCGCGTTAAAACCAAGGACCCGTCTTAAAGCCACCATAAGGAACAATCATGACGCGATCATTGAGAAGGAACTTGAAAGTAAAATGTCCTTTTTGCTGTCACGGTGACCTCATGTCACTTTGTCTATACTAGCGCTGGACCAGCCAGGACACCTCCCACGCTGCCGCACACTAAAAATGATTGACACATTCTAACAGATTACTGTACTTTTTTAACATGAAAAAGTGCAGGAAATTTGCTATCGTTCACACACAGTATTGTCTGGTACCAGTACCAAATGGGTCCTTTTGAAACAGTGTGGGTGCTTAACCGCTGCCTGAAACGGTACTTTAAAAAAAGGAAAACACATTTAGTTGAAAAGAGGAGGTGTACAAATTATTTTAAGAAAAAAACGCTTTGTGATAAAGGTGAAAGAAATTTTAGTACCACCTTCAGACTTTGCTCTTTTTCCTTTTTTTTTTTTTTTAAGTTTTTGTTGTTTTTTCTGAATATTTCAACTTTCTTCTTAAATGATCTCCCTAATTATTCCTTTCATCATATTGTGACTAACGTTCTCCAGAAATACATTTTTAAAAAATGCAACTTTTTTTGGTTGTTTTTCATAATATTACAATCTTTTTATAATTATGACCATCCTCCCATAATCTTTTTTATTTTATTTACATTTTTATTTGTTGTTTTTTCATAGCACAGCTTTAAAAATAAGGATGTCTTTTTTTTTTTTTTCAACTTTATGCCACTAAAAGTATATTATTTTAAGACATTTAAGACAATATTTTTTGTAAAATTTCAACTTTTTCCTCTTAAAATTTTGACTTTTTTCTAATAAAATTAAAGCTATTTTTGCCGTTTTTGGAGCTTTTAGTTATGTTGTTAAATTATATTCTCTTTATAATTTTCCATGGGATAACACCCGTTGGCTGCAAATGGCCCCCAGGCCGCACTTTGGACTCTCCTGGTCTTAAAAAATGCCTTTTTGTTTTCACATGCAGGTTGAACAGAATAGCAATTTAAATACTTGAAGCATATATAGCAGGGGTAGGGAAGCTATGGTTTGGGAGCCAGATGTGGCTCTTTTGATGACCACATATGGCGCTCAGACGTTTGCAAACACTAACATTTATTTATTTTTAAATAAAATAAATGAAATAAAATAAAAATATGTTAGATATCTTGCTTACAACAGGCGTGTTCCAAGTGCGGTCTGAGTGATATATTGGTCCGCGGCACAATCTAAAAATACAATTTAACAAAAAACTTTAAGGAAACAGCAAACATTTTAAAATTAGCAGTAATTTTACAAAAAATAAAGTAAAAATCTTATCAGAAAAAAGTTGTAATCTAACCCCAAAAAGTTGTCATTTTTGGAAAATGAGGTTGTGGAAAAGGTTATGATATTAGGAGAATAAAGTCAAAATACTACAGGAATAAAGTCAAAATTAGAAGAAAAGTAATAAAAAAAATAAAAAAAACAGCAGAAATTGAAAAAATTGTGAGGAAAGTCAAAATAATAAGGAAAAAAGGCATCATTTTACAAGAAATTACTTTTAATATTATGAGTAAAAACAATGTCATTTTAATTTTTAAATGTCACAATATTAAGAAACAAGCAAAATAATATAAAGTTGTAATTTTTGGAATATTAGTTTGGGGGAAAATTTATTTGCCAATAAAGTTAAAGTATCGTGGGAATAAAGTCAAAATATTACAATGAAATATATCATTTTTGTTTTATAATGTATCATGTTTTGTGTCATTTTATTGTAAACCATAACAGGAAGCAGTGTTAAAAATAATATTTTGAATATAAAACCTTCACACCTTCATCTTCTAGAATTGTTGGCACACCCATCCATCCAGCCATTTTCTATAACGCTTAGGGTGGCGGGTACGCTGGAGCCTATCCCAGCTGGCTTTGGGCGGGAGGCGGGGTACACCCTGGACTGGTCGCCAGCCAATCGCAGGGCAGACATACAAGCATTCACACTCTAATGGACAATTTAGAGCGGCCAATGAAGCTAACATGCATGTTTTTAGAATGTGGGAGGAAAGCGGAGTACCCGCAGGAAACCCACACGCACGGGGAGAACATGCAATCTCTACACAGAGATGCCCAACGGAGATTCCAACCCTGGTCTTCCAGATCTCCTGGCTGTGAGACCAACATGGTACCCACTCAGCCACCATGCGGCCCTTACTTGTATTCACTTAAAAAAAAAAAAAAAACAGCACATGGCTGTCACGAAAATACATTTGAAAATATGTGTGGTTTATTAAACTCTTAGCCAAAGAAACAAAATAATTCTAGTCCTTAAGTGGACGCACAATTTGAGCAGAACTGACACACAATGTGACAACGCCGTTGTTGCTCATGCGGCAAAACAATGACAGCGCCTGGTTCATTTTCACTACATCAGCGCAGGTGGAAAAACGTAAGCGTAACGCCATCACGACGCTGCCTCGGCAATAGCCATAAAGGCGCCGGAGTGTGGGTGTGCCCCCCCCCCCAACAACATGACGCCGTAGCATCCAATGATGGAGCAGACGCTATAAAGAGAGACCACAAAGGGAATCATTTCCAGACGAGCACGAGTGATTTTCGTCCGCGTGAACACCGTCCATGTGAAGAAGAAAAGGAAAAAGTCGATACGACTTGAGCAGACGGCGAAAGGAGGAGCGCCGCCGACGCTGTAATGGCTGCGGCGTGATTATCCGCTCTCAAGCGCAGAAACTATTTGCCGGGTCCTCTGGAGACGCAGGGGTGTCGAGTCCCATGGGAATCAATAAAATATATTCATACACGCGTGTAATTAAAAATGACACAGCTGGGGCAAGGAAAGTGAAAACAAACAGGAGAATTTGACTGGGCTGAGGCTGATGTAATGACTGGCATTTCAGGGTCTTCTATAGGAGGCCGCAAAGACAAAGACAAGAGAGAGAGAGAGAGAAGAGGAAGTGTAATACCGACTTAGACAGTTACGGGTCCGCGGAGGTGCCCGTCACGTCAGCCTCAAAGATGAGCGCGTCTACTTAAAACCGCCGCGGTATGATTACCATTTGCATGCATTAGCATTTCAATTTCTCCCACTAGTCCACAATCCCGGGTAGAGACAGTGAAGGCATCGCTGCCTTTCATGCCTCGTCTCCGGCATCCACCCTGGATTTCGGTTCAGAGACAAGTTTCACTGTGAGGGACCAAAGCGCAGAATGTGAAGGATTTGAAAAAAAGAATGGCTGCGTTGATAGTCGATTTTATTCTTTGGTTTACCGCGCGGGAGAGCTTCCCAAAATAGCCCCGCAATAAGTGAAATCCGCCAAGTAGCCAACTTTATTCTACATCAGTTATTATATATGTTTTAAGGCCGTAAAAGCCCTCATCATACACTTTAAACACTTTTCGCAGAACACACAAAATACTTTTTCTTGGAATACATAATTGTTTTATCATATTATGACTTAGTATGCTTTCTATGCTTTTATATTCTATATTTAGCATACTCTCTATATGTGTTACACTATTTTCATTCATTCATTTTCTATACTGCTTATCCTTATTAGGGTGGCGGGTATGCTGGAGCCTATCCCAGCTGACTTAGGGCGAGAGAGCGGGGTACACCCTGGACTGGTCGCCAGCCAATCGCAGGGCAGACATACAAGCAGTCACACCCACATTCACACTCTAATGGACAATTTAGAGCGGCCAATGAAGCTAACATGCATGTTTTTGGAATGTGGGAGGAAACTGGAGTACCCGGAGAAAACCCACACACGCACGGGGAGAACATGCAAACTCCACAGAGAGATGCCCAACGGAACCCTGAACCTCCTGACTGTGAGGCCAACGTGCTATCCACTCATCCACCGTGCGGCCCACTGTATTACACTAAATAATTATTATTTAGTAGGGGTGTAACGATTCATTCACCGCATCAATGTATCGATTTATATTCCTATGATTCAGCTACATCGATCTGTGTTCACCAAATTGCCATTCCGGACGACATATATCAATCTAATTTTGTTTGAAAGGTAATCAAATTGATTGCATGGATACTAGGAAATAAAGCATTGGATTTAAACATGGCAGCTTTGATATGGATGTGTGTTTTTTAGCTTTTTTTAATGATAAAGACGTTAAACAATTTGATTCGGCGCAAGTTGATTAGTCATGCCTGTTGACTGGGGCGCACGGATGACATCATGTGATGTTTGAGCGTGCGCGCTGTCGTAGAAAAGTCCGTGTGGACGTCCTGAAATATGCAATTTTTCATAGGGAATGGGATGTTTTGTCATTGGTATACATGCTCGATACTTCCTCCTCTTCAGTTTGGCATGGGATTTATACGGACCACATCCTAAGTTAAGTCCAACCGGAAGCCTTTCAAACTCTGGATGGGAGCGTCAGAACAAGATAAAAGGACACTAAAGTTATACTGATGTGCATGTTTGTGTTCTGGTTGTCTGACCGTGTCGTTTAGGAGTCATTTGAGGGAGCCACTGTTGGCGTGGTCGCATGCGTGCTCGTGTGTCATTATCTCTTAAATCATCAATAAAAAGCGTGTTGCTCAAATACCTCCTCGTGGCTTTAGTAGCATCTGTGCAGACGTTACGGTATGCAGCATATTCATTTACTTTAATATCTATCTGCACATGAAATTGCACGTGAATGTATTCGCCATGAATTGTTGTTTACTTGTTTATTTATGTCCATAATTAATTTATACCCGATTACCTTACAAAAAGCAATGGAAATCTGGGACACTTTACCTGCACGGTCCAGTATCCAGGTATGTATTTCACAGTCAGACTGCTTGAATTTTGGCCAAAAAGTTACTGAATCGATTTAAAGTTACTTATTCATTTCGGATCGTACCGTTCTAAATGAACCAGCACGGTCCTTGAATCGAATCGGCAACCACGAATCGTTAAAACGTTACCCCCCTCGTTTTTTGTTATCATTATTACTTAATGTTGCTTTGCAGTGACAGAATCCACAACTGAGCGTAAACATTGCCAATCAACACCAAACAATGCGCGTAATGGCATCCTACAGGTGCGTATCTTCTAGTTTCCTTCTGCATTGCCAGAAATCCAACTTTTTGTGCTAAGGTTAGCATCCCCCTCTGCCTTTCGGGTGCGGCCGCAGGGGCCATTAACGCAACGTCGACATAGTTGGTGTTGTCGGAGATAAAACTTTGCCAACGTCCAGCACTTCAGTCACACTACTAGCAATGCAACATTTACGTCAATTTGGCAAATTGAACGCATTCTGAACTGCACAGGAAGGCACAGAGTAGCCAATCAGGATGCAGAACACACACAAAAAAATCTTGCGAAAGGTGAACCGGGATGTACAGGGGGAACACTGTATAGCGTACAAGCTAACTAAACTCATTTAACTGCAAATAACTGCTGGGGTTTCTAATTAGCGTCCGGTCAAAAAACCATTGGCATTAACAGGTGTGGCTGGAGGCAACCTCTTAATGTTATTTATCCATGGGATATCAGTGCCGCTACTTAGCTGTTGGAGTGAAACTCGTGCGTGTTATGGCTGGTTTATGTTTCTGCATAGTCAGTGGGACGTTCAGTTGGACTTTGTTCTGTGTGAGGTTTGACGACGTGCAATTCCCCACCAAATGGTAGGGGGCGGTGTTTTCCCGTGAGTCGACTAAGTGAGCAACCTTGACACTCGCTGACTCGATTATTAGCTTCCTTTGTGACGAGTAAACAATGGCACATAAAGAGAGACAGGCATCCCGGTTCCGTTATCGTAGTTGCATAGCAAATTGTTTAGCACAAAGATATTGACATCTCTACTTAGTATAGATAACTTATTTTTACCTGCAATTAAATGTAATTAATTTTGAGCCAATGTTGCGATTAGTTGCAACCAAATACTTGTACTTATTCCTGGCCTAAATTAAGGATTTTGAAGCATACAAATGGCTAAATTAACTAACTAAATGAAGTTAATTAATTTACTCTTATTAGGTTTACTACGGCCGCACGATGGCTAACTGGGCAGCACGTTGGTCTTACAGTCAGAAGGTTCCCGGTTCGAATCTCCTCGTTGGGCATCTCTGTGTGGAGTTTGCATGTTCTCCCCGTGCGTGTGTGGGTTTTCTCCGGGTACTCCGCTTTCCTCCCACATTCCAAAAATATGCATCTTAGGTTAATTGCCGACTCTAAATTGTCCATAGGCATGAATGTGACTGTGATTGGTTGTTTGTCTATATGTGCCCTGCGATTGACTGGCGACCAGTCCAGGGTGTACCCCGCCTCCAGCCCAAAGCCAGCTGGGATAGGCTCCAGCATACCCGCGACACTAATGAGGACAAGTGGTATAGAAAATGAATGAATATGTTTACTATATTGGCTAATACATGCATAAAGCCGCCATTAAAACACACTGATGAGACAATAGCCACCGCAGGAAGTGCGCTGTCCAGAAAATAAACAACTGCTATTGTGTGAGTCTGTTTTGTTATTTATGTCTAATATGTCTTCTTTTCTGTGATTATATCTACTATATTGGGTAATAAAAATGTAAAGGTGGCTGTAGGGGTGTTACTTCATGTCTAGGGGGCTATAATAATGTCAAAAACCGTATTTAGTAGACTGTACCCCTGTTAAGAAACGACCACGTGCTCAAAGAGAGCTTCACACTTTCACATGCACTCCAAATCAATGTTTTGTAATGAATTTTCACATTTGGAAACAGCAGCAAGTCTCCAATTATCACCTGCTTCCAATTAACACCCTTTCTATGTTTGTATGGAATCATAACAGTGCCAAAATTACAAGGAAATACTTGTGGAAATATGAAGAGAATCAATAATACAAAAATATACAAAGGTAGTTGTATTCTTTTGCCATTTAGTCCTTGCTTTTTCTGTATTTACAAAAAGCAACAAAAGCAACAAAAACACCAAAAAGCAAAGGCAATACAAGGAACCGCCCACAACCTTTGCTGTGGGCGTGTCCGTACCTGATCACGTGATTCCTGCATGTATCGTCTTTGCTTCCGGTAAATGCAATGACAAAAAGCAAATGGAAAAGAAGGACGAAACAGGAAAATCAACGACAAAAATGGAAGAAACTCAGACAAATTGGACAAAGATTTCGACTACATTTGTATATTGTTGTATTATTCCTTCGCTTTATATTTCCACGTGTATTTTCTTTTAATTTTGGCACTCCTGTGATTCGATATGTGTGGACAAATCAGACCTGGATGTCTCTAAAGTCGGGTGACCTTCAGACTTTTGAACGGCCATCATGCAGGACGTTGCACGGCGGCCTCCAGGGTTGTGATATTTCCTTAACTACTGTAATAAGAAACATGGCCGGATGGTGGATGAGTGGGTAGCATGTTGGCCTCACAGTCAGGAGATCAGGGTTCAAATCTCCGTTGGGTATCTCTGTGTCCTACATTCCAAAAACATGCAAGTTGTTTGTAATGTTTGTGTCTGCCCTGCAATGGACTGGCAACCAGTCCAGGGTGTACCCCGCCTCCCACCCAAAGTCAGCTGGGATAGGTTCTAGCATACCCACGACCCTAATGAGAATAAGCGGTATAGAAAATGGATGGCTATAAAAGGCACGCCTTTTACGCAAATAGGCGCTGCTTCTTCCGACCCCGACAAGTTTATGTGCGAGAGTAAAATGGTGTTCAAAAATGTAACTTGTTAAGCATGTAAAATTGAAAATAATTTCCAATTCTATGCTTGCTGCTTAGAGGCACTTTTTTTAAACATGGATTTAAGCAAAGTTTTACCAATTTTCAGGGTGACCCACTGCAGACAACACATTCCGCGGCTTTCCCCGAAGCGCCGGCGGGTGATGACACGCTTTGTTCCCACGATGCGAGCCTGCACTTCTCCACATCGCTGGAGCCCCGTTAGCCAAGCCATACGCAGACAAAGACAATATTGCCCTCTGACTCCTGCCCAAGCATCGGCGCCTTTGTTGCTCTGCCAGTTTGGCTGGCAGGGATGTGGGGCACGGCCAGTGGATACGCTCCATTCTGTTTTATTTACTCACTGCTTGGTGGAGCACGAGAATGACTTTCTGAAGCGCCAAGCCACATTCCTCCAATCTCCCCGATCCCCTGCTGTTGACGCCCATTTGGATGGAAACTTGTCTGTGTGTTTGCCCCCCCCTCCCCCTCCCGCACTGCTCTTTTCGAGGGCTTGCAGGTGGCCCTTGCCGCCTGGGTCAGTAACCAGGGGAAACTGGGGAAGAGTTCACTTCAGTCGGACAAATAGCGACAAATTGATCCCCTTTCACTGACGTGAGTGCTGAAGAAAAGCTGAGCCTTTGAAAATGAGTCAAAGGTTGGAAAGAGAAAACACCTACAGCATGTTTTTTTAAGGAAATGTTTGCCAAAGATGATATGGCATGGTTTGTTTTGTGCGTTCTGCTGCTTTTAAAAGGACCTACTGCAACAAAAAAAGCAAGTCAAAAATCCTGTATATCAGTGGTTCCCCATCCACAGATGGGGTTTAGTTCAAATGACCACTCATGCCGTGTTAGCTTAACATGAACTACCGGAAATATACACTTCAGGCCTTTGCTCTGCGCGAACGTACGTCTCGTCTAACTGCACCGAACAAAAGTCTCCGAAAGGTAGCTTCCAGCAAATCCCGAGCACAGAATGAACACCGAGCCTGGAGTTTGTTTTCCCAGAGAGACTATAACATTGCTTTTCTGACATGTGGGTGACAGCCAGTGTAACATAAATGCGACGTAATAACAACTTCAAAGCTCATCCTTACACATTCACGCACAGCGTCGGCATTTGGCAACAACAATGAGATGAAAGAAGAACAGGGAGAAATGTGAGATATTTATATATTTGTGGCAGCATTAAAGAAACTTCCACTTTGTTTACTATGGAGCGTTCAAGGACTCAAAGTTGGAATGAATGTAAAATGACATAATGAGGCAAAACGACAAACATGTAAAAACTTTCTAACAGTGTATTTTTTTCCCAATAAAATAACAGCTCTTATTACCAAAATTAATAAACATTTATGTAAAATTGTATTATTTCTAAAAACTTTTAATTTTTTTAAAATAATTGCTCCAAGTTTTTCGGTCGGGGACCCCTGCTCTTTAGCAGGGGGTCTCAAATGGTCTCATCCTGAGACCCCCATTTACCCATGGTCCTTAAGTTGTGACACATCTTAATAGAGGTAACACCATGCCAAATTATTTGTATTCAAAAATAGTTTTAAAAAAACAAGCATGTTATTTTTATTTTATTAAAACACTCAATTTATATGTGAAAATGTATGTCAGAGCAAAATATTAACAGGTGGTATGTCAACTACAACAGTAAATTCATATTCGTATACTGTACAAAGAGGAAGGTCAAAAATATACTTTCAAAATATTTGTATTCCAAAATAAAATCTGACAATTACATTAAATATTACAATGTAATTTTTTTTTACTTGCTGTCCGCAACTCGCCCAGAATGGGTCTGGGATCCATAGGCCTGTCATTATAATCAATAAACCAATTATCCATCCATCCGTTTTCCATGCCGCTTGTCCTTGAACCATAAATAAAAACTAAAGTTGATAATTTTGCACGTGCATGCGTGTCTTCCTGTCTCTCCTCTCGCTTGACCACGTGGGCTGGATGACAAGAGGGTTCACTCTGCCTCATTCTGGCTCTCTATTGGAATGTATTGTGTGTTTGTTGAAAATGTATTTTGACTGTTGCTAAATTCTGTCGCCTTTAGCGGGCATCCTAAAACGCTCGGTTACGTTACCTAAAACACACACAGCCACACTAGCATGCTCTGCTAAACTAACCTAGCACTGTACGTGAGCGCTGACTAAATTCAGGAGGCAGCGCGTTAGTGTTTGTTAGGACATGGCCACAAGGACATGAATGAGCGGTCCGCTGGGGAAATATTTCCCCACACACAAAAGCGTTCCTCCTCACAATTTCAGCGTTTCATTCACAATTTGTCAATAGATTCCATTTTTCTTGGACAATTCTGCAATTCTGTTAACAGAAGTGCTGAAGATATTGCTTTTAATAATAATAATTCTGCTTCCATGTACACTTAGCTGTGTATTACCTCCGCCATGAAAAACCACAGGGCAGGAGGCTGTGTTTTTGTCTGTATGTGCGTTTGTATACATGTGTCGTCGTCACTGCGGCGAATCCAGAAACTTTACCTATGGTGGTTTATTATTGTGAAAACTTCAGATCCACAGAACAAAGCGCTACAGGCGCTACAGGATGGTATGTTCTCGTTATCCGTCGCCTTTGGTCCCAGCTTCGTAGTCAATCGGCATTCTTTCCGCATTCCAATAATCTGATTCAGGTGGATTAAATTTAAATGAAAGTAGTTAGCATTCACCATCACTATGCGACACGTGTTATGACGCGAGCGGTCAAATCAGCTTTTTCGCACACGTAGCCTAGACTAGACTGGACCACTTTCATTCCCGACGACTGAGACCCTTTGAGACGCAAATGCCTCTGGCAAAAAATTTTACCCTCTGCAAGTCTGTGGACAGCTGGTTGTTATTTTTTACACAACTGTTGCAAACCTGAAGTTGAGGTAAAGATAATCGCGGTTTGGTAAATTGGTCAGTTTACAGTAAGCGAACACTTTGCACAACAATTTTAAATGAAACATAAAAACTGTCCAAACTTTGTAAAATCCGTGTTATTCCTTCAGGAAGTCAATAAGGAGCATGCAGCAATGAAGTCAGCAACGCTACTAAATGCTCTTTGACCTGACTGGTGGGCAACACCGCACTTCAGACGCCATAAAGTGACGCACCACTACGGCAACCAGTACGGATGCGCTAGGGCAAGTTCACGGCGCCGCTACACGCCCGTCTGACTCACTCCTGCAGTCTAACTAGCGCTCACCTTGATCCATCCCATAGACGGGCCCCGCAGATTACGCAGCCTAAACTCCTCTGCATGCAACCTTTCCTTCTTACCCCCTTTGTATTCCTTTAGCCTCTCTGGGACAGCTGGTGCCAGGACACGAATCCCGCTTCACAATGGCACCGTGTCAGGTCCAAGAGAGCCAGTATGTTGGCAGAAAGACTTGGGAAAAACAGGCGGTAGATGATGGACTACGAACATATCTGATTTAACCTAACATAACAAAGATGGAGGACACCGAGATCGGTAAAAAACGACTTGTATACACCCAAAATGTAAAATAATGGTGCACACAGGCATCAAAACAACACACAAGATTTGGTACAATAAAGTACAATGAAAAATACTGGACAAACAAAGGTTTATATTTAACCCCGTCACAAAACAATACCAGTGCGTTATCCATCCATCCATCCATTTTCTATGCCGCTTATCCTCATTCGTCCCACAAAATGACGCAAAACAATATTATTGTCAACATTTTTGAGACCACATAAAACATTAATTGCTGCTTCTATTTCCTCACAGGCAATTCGTCCTGTCAAACATTTGCAGCATTTCTTGAAATGCTGCCTTTTCAATTTATTTAAGAGCAGCATTTAAATTGTGGTGTCAACGCACACAATTTTGCGCTGTTCCGTGTGTGTTTGCTTTGGCAACCAAACATCTCAGTGAGCGTTGACTGTCAGGACAAGACTTTGCATCTCAATGGTTTTTTGTTCGTTTTTCGCCCTGTATGGAAAAACTGGGTTGGGTGGATATGTGTGAGGTTGCCTTTTATGTTACCTCACTTAGGAGTAAATTCGGCACACTGGCTTCTTCGTGTTGACGGGCTCACCTTGCTCATTAGTGATAGTCCCACCAGGGGGCTGTGGCGTTTGGCTTTGCAAGCATCTTTTTTCCTCCTAACTTCAAGTACATTACTTTGCATTGCTCCTCACGATGCTCCACTCTTGCTGCATGCACAGAGACAAAGCGAATGTATGACAAGAGGGCTCACTCTGTTCATTGTTGTTCTATGAGCCCTCTTCCTGCCCGCCGCATGCAAATGGAAATATTTGGAGGATATTATCAGGTTCCTTGCCATTCATCGTGTGGTTAAGTCAATTATTTATTACCACACGACATTTTTTCCGGAACGAGAAATCTCGTCTCGTTTTGATCTTGCGAGATCTTGTGATACAAGATGTCGTGACAACCCCAGAGAGCACCCTGTGCTGCACTCCAGCACGGTATACTGTACTTCCTGTATACGGTACTTGAAAGAGGTGAGTTTCCCGTGACAACCGCCACCTTACAAAATAGAAACACAAAAATTCACATTCACAAAATTAAAGCCCGGAGTTTATCAGACACGACAAGTTCTTCCCGAGAGTTGCTAATGATAACTTCCACCTTCGATCCATCCATTTTCTATACCGCTTGTCCACATTAGGGGCTCGGGTATGCTGGAGCCTATCCCAGCTGACTTTGGGCGGGAGGCGGGATACACCCTGGACTGGTCGCCAGTCAATCTCAGGGCAGACAAACAACCATTCACACCCACATTCACACTCTAATGGACAATTTAGAGTGGCCAATGAAGCTAACAAGCATGTTTTTTGGAATGTGGGAGGAAACCGGAGTACCCGCAGAAAACTAACTTTCACCTTGCACAATAAGATTAATACTCACAAATATTGACAAAGTCCATGGTGTGTTTTTCTCCCGCTGGTCATTAATAATGACTGCCAACTTGCACAGTGGAACACAATACGATACAATAGTTCCGTCCATAGCGGCTGCAACTATCGCAGTCCTGCAGTAGAAATGCAAGCCTGATCTGAACTTGGTAAGTCACATTCAATGCCAGTCCAAATAAAGGAGCCATGGCCTCATTCAACAACAGTAACAGTATCATTTATTGTCTTTGTTGTGTTTTCATTGCATAGGAAATAATACTCCTAAACCCTAAAAAAAAGAGGATAGCGTCTATTAATAATAAGTAGGAGTTTGGACAAATGCAGATCAAAGTTTGCTGGCACAGGTCTGAGGTCGCAGAGACGTTTTTCATTGTTAGGTTTGTCGCCGTGTTGTGTGCATTTCAGTGAAGTCGATAGCCGGTTAATCAGCCTTGTACAACGTATTGTCTAAACAAAAGCGTCGGAGCGGTGCGGGGTTCAGGCGGCATCACTAATGGAGTCGGGCTCTGATGCATGACCTGCTGTAGGGAAGAGGAGCAGGGAAGGGTTTATCTCAGGTAAAACTGCTCTTTTTGAAGGATTAGCTGGGCGCAAAGGGAATAAATGACACACCTGGGCTTGCACACCTAAGAAGTTAAGCTCGGGCAGCATGTATAGGGGAAGTAAACAGGAAGTACATGAAGCCAAAACACACCAGCCTGGAGATTACACCGTTGCCGTTTGAGGTGTGTGGTAACAGGCATTGCGTTAGCACAAATGAATGCGAGGTTGCGCGCCGAAGAAATATGCAAGTTACCACTCAGCAGTGTCATCCAACATTACCTTTCTGCATTCACTTTTAGTACCAGCATTTGGGACCATATACGAGGTAAAAGAAAAAGGTGAAAAATACAATACACTAGTCTATTTGTGTAGTGAGGGAGAAAGTTAGCACACGCACGCAACTATGGTGCGTTCAAGGACCGTCGAACAAAGCCTTCATCGAAACACAATGAAACAAAACATGCAAAAACTGGGATTTCTAAGTATGTATAAAAATTTATTTGTGTAAAAGTCAATAAATCATTGTGCTTGAAAGTTTCCCTTTGTCCAGTCCCAGTTGGGGACCCCTGTGTTAGACTGCCAACCTTTAAGAGGGGCAAAAGGATAGTTACATGACATGGGTCAAATCTAAGGAAATAAAAATAAAAAACACACCAAAAAACTCAAGTACAAATGCAACCAATGTAGAGCTGCAACGATGAATCGATTATCCAAATTATCCAAATAATCGACAACTATTCTGGTAATCGATTAATCGTTTAACTTAAAAATGTACTATAAATATCTTGATTTTAGCCACTTTATTGCCACTACTTTTTAACTTCCTTAGTGATCCATGAAAGCAGACATATTATCTCTTGTGTTTCAGGCCAAACAAGATACCTCACACACATCACCTTTGACTTTGGAAAAGAGCTATCGACATTTTTGCCTCTTTTTGATATCTTGCAAAGCAAACCAATGCGCAGGTGTGTGCGTAGAGCGCGTGTAAAACCATTCCCACGCAAATTAAATCCCATACTTGTACTTGCGCTTAGGAAAATACTACATTTCTGCACTCTCTCCATTATCTCTTACCATGCATACACACAAAACCTACTGGTAGAACAGTGAAACTGCAGTAGAGTGTTTGTGACGTTTGTCATCTAAAGGGTTAATCCTTTGCTACTTTAATTTTGGTGACTGCGATCTTCCTCTTCGCTATGATTTTTGGAGGGAAAATGTCCATTCATGCATTCTTAAAGGGATTACTGCAAAGAAGGGAAAATTAAAATTGTCTTTTTAAAAATCCGATTAATCTGAAAAATAATTGACAGATTCATCGACTATGAAAAAAATCGTTAGTTGAAGCCCTAAACCAACGCAGACGCAGGATGATGGAGCATTTTAAACGTGGACAACGTGCTTACCTTGGGTTCCATGGAGATGAAACTATGGCGACCACGACTGGACAAAGTTGACCTCTTAATGGTCCGACTGTGGAAGAAGTGATAGTGGTCTTTCAAGTCTCCAATCTGTAAAAGCACAGATAAGTTGCGTTATTATTATGATGATGTTATTATAAATAGTAGTAGTAGTGTCATTATTGTATACACTTGGTGTGTGAAAACTATTCCACATCCCCCCCCCCAGGAAAAAGATAAAAGGTTAAAAGGCACCAAATGTACACGGGGACAGACAAGGGAGGACCTGAATAGAAGGGCAGCTGCTTGGCGGTGGTTAGTATTAATAATTGATAAAGACCATACAATCCCTCACATGACCAGAGCGTCATGGCTTCCAAGGCCCCTGCGGTCACGTCACTGATCCATGGCTGAGCTCCAACGGCACACGGATCAACGCCCCCATTAGATCAGCTTTCAGCTCGTGAAACAATCCGCACGCACCCAGACGGGACGGAATGGAAAAGTGATGCTTTAATTAATTAACAAACAAACCCAATATTCTTGCCTGGGCTAGCTCACCATTGGAGTGTTTCTCTGTTTCTCTCTCCAATACATTAAGACTTTGTGGCTGATTTTTCCGTCATTTTGTTTAATGTAGCCTTAAGAGATACAGGGGGGAGCTTGAGAAGATACACCGTGTACAAGAATCACAAAATATGCCGCCTGTTTTGCAGTTTTTTGTATTTTTTGTGTACCTGTGGAGGATCGATCAGAAACTTAGTGGGGACCTTGGACTTCCACGGAATCGGCCGATAAAAACGGAATGTACTGTTAAAAGTGGAATCTTGTGGAAATTGTCCTAATGAGAAATAAATCAAGTAGAAAACAAACCATCTTACGTTGATAACGCAAGTGGCATCGCATTGGTAGCTTCCTTAACCACATGCACCGGCATAACAATTTCTGACACCCTATTAGAAAAGTAAGCAAAGCTACATCTGTTTCTGAAATACCAGGGCATCAATAAATGCAAGGATTTTTGTATTTCATTAACAGACTATGTATTTACTTTCACAAAAGTACACGCCCTACGCTGGTAAAATAAGTGTATAAGGTAAAGAAAACTGAATTTAGATTAATAAAATAAAGAATAAAATAAATATTGTTGGTTTGATGTTTTACAATGGATACTTTATTTGTACACTTGTGATATATAAATATTACCTAGGGCTGAAGAGAATATAAAAGTTGGAACCGACTATAGTCACAATTTTCTGATTAAAATCCAATTCCTCCTAAATGTACAGCAAATAGCCTCTGGATTGTGTCTATGTTTAAAAAAAGCCACTGGTATTAAAATGCATTTATCACACACTAGGCTACAGTTGCAAAAGTCAAGTGTTTTCGTCACGCGGTAGGCTACAGTTGCAAAAGTCAAGTGTTTTCGTCACACGGTAGGCTACAGTTGAAAAAGTCAAATGTTTTTATCACGCGCTAGGCTACAGTTGCAAAAGCCAAGTGTTTTTATCACGCGCTAGGCTACAGTTGCAAAAGTCAAGTGTTTTTATCACGCGCTAGGCTACAGTTGCAAAAGCCAAGTGTTCTCATCACGTGCTAAGCTACAGTTGCAAAAGTCAAGTGTTCTCATCACGTGCTAAGGTACAGTTGCAAAAGTCAAGTGTTTTTATCACGCGCTAGGCTACAGTTGCAAAAGTCAAGTGTTTTCGTCACGCGGTAGGCTACAGTTGCAAAAGTCAAGTGTTTTCATCACGTGCTAGGCTACAGTTGCAAAAGTCAGATGTTTTCATCACGCGCTAGGCTACAGTTGCAAAAGCCAAGTGTTCTCATCACGTGCTAAGCTACAGTTGCAAAAGTCAAGTGTTTTCATCACGCGCTAGGCTACAGTTGCAACTCTCAATCTTTTGTTCCTTGGAGTTATGTTTTGCAACGACCCTCCTGAAAGCAACGACACCTGCTGTGATATCGGCCTGTGTGTCTCTTTGTTCATGAACTGCATTCACAACCGACCAGTCCAGCGCGTACCCCGCGTCCCGCCCGAAGTCTGCTGTGATAGGCTCCAGCATACCCGTGACCCTAATGAGGATAAGCGGCATAGAAAATGGATGGATGGATGCATTCATAACGAGCGTAAATAAATAGAATAGTCCATGTAGAGTATATTTTAAAAGAGGGTTTTTTTCATAGGCGGTACAAGCGGTTGAGGATAAGGATAAGCAGTTGGACAAGTGTGCTGCTACTTTCAGCAACAGGATAGCGACAGGCTGCCTGGCCGTTAAAAGCAATGCTTGGTGTGTGTGCCTGTGTGCGTGTGCGTGTGCGTGAGACACAAATCATCCAACAGCAGCAACACAGCTTAGACTGTCTACCCGATATCAACAATAAATTGTGGGACTTCATTACCTCAGTTCAACGAGTTAAGTTTTGTTTTTGGAAAGCAATGTTGGTTTACCCACACTTCTTTGTCCAGAATACCATACGCAGTACAAAAGACTTACGCTTTCTTACAATGGTTGTTTGTTTGTTGCTTTTAAACGCCACTTTTGTGTCTGTTACCTCCACCGGGGTGCCCTTCGTGTCTTTTTTCCACCTACAAAGTTCTGTTTCTTGCCTATTTATCGGTTACATCCACCAAGAAGGCCACTGCTTTCCTTTGTTGCCTCCGCTAAGGTTGTCCATTTTCTGTTTGTTGCGTACCATTTAATGGTGCCTACTGCATGTTTGTTAGCTACTCCAAGGAAGTTATGATTTTGTCGCCATGTTTTGTGTGTCATTTCTCCCAGATAATGTGACTATGTCTCCACCAAGAACATTATCTTTTTTACGTGTTAATTCGGCCAAGAAAGTTATGCTTTTGTTTGTTACCTCCCCCAATGTTTTGACATTTGTTCCGTGTACCAAGCCGGCTTTACAACTGCGGTGTGCGTTACCCCCGCCAAGTAAATAATGTATGTTGTCAAGCTGCTTTTTTATTGTTAACTACAGCAACAAAATAAATTTTGTTGCTGTATTTCTGCTTATCCGGAGCAGTTTGTGTCTTGATTCTCCCAGAAAACGTTTTTGTTTCATACCGCCACCGCCTCGTTATGTAATTTTGCATGCTGATAGCTGTTTGTGCGTTACCTCGGCCAAGAAAGTTGTGTTTTCTAGCTGCTTTTGTTTGTTACCTCTGCCAAGGTTATTTTTTTCATCACTATTTTTGACATTTGTTCAGTGCACCAGCGGCAACAACCATTTTTTTTCAGGCTTTACAACTGACGTTTGTGTGATACTTCCACCAAAAGAGTCTGTTGCCCAGCTGCTTTTGTATTGTCACCTCCACCAAGAAAGCTATGTTTAACATTAGGAGTTTCGCCAGATTTAAACGTGACGATATTTGTCACGGGAAGGAAGCAGCCACACTGAGCTACAGCATCGCTACGTGTGACAGTGTTATTCTCCAAGCAGAAGCTCTGTTCATTCTTACATTTGATCAAAGTCACTTAAGATTTGTACGATCAAAACACGAGCGCTGCGTATCAAAGCATGTGACACAGCCGGGGGTCGGCAAACTTTTTGGACTCGCTGGCCACACTGGGTTAAGAAAATTTGGCACAAAAAAAACGACATATTTGCTCACGTGACGCATCACATAAATCAACTGCTACTACGTGGGTGATAAACAACAACAAAGCCCTAAACATAACACGTAACTCAAAACAGTTATTTCCACATGTCCGCGAGGCATGCTGGGTAGTCCAACTGTAACAATAACGTTAACTATGAAGAATAAAACATTTGCTATCACGAGTATGAAAAACTCCTCGTTTACTTCTCTGACAACCTCCTCAGCATATTTTGCTATCTGGCAGAAATGCGACAAACACAAATGGTAGAAAATAAGAGTAGCGCAAGCTACCCAGCATGCCTTTCGGCGGGAATATATGGGTGTTTTTTGCCATGGGTTGTAGGTCATGTGTATTGACATGTTGTATTGTTCCATCGCTTTTTATTTTTATTTTTTTTACAAGCTACAGGTTGCATCTGAATATTTTGGCAACACAAAACGCAAGTCATGTTGCCAGCTACAGTGTCCATGTTGAGATTTTTTTTTTTATGACTTATTTATTCGGAAATGCCAGGCAGGCCAGATTAAGATGCTTGGCGGCCTTGATGTGGCTCACAGTTTGTCCACCCGTACTAGAATCTAATTCGGACCTACCTCTTGCTTGCACACTCTAAGCATCATGGGAACCGTAGTTCTTAAAGCGCACACATGGAGCTAATCTGCTGCATTCTATTTTTTTAATGTGTGTCCACACATCAATTACAAATCAACAGAAATGATTAGCAGTAGCCGCTACATTTCTCGTCAATACTTGAGATTTTGAGTAATTTTTGGAGTTTTTCTTTCAATTTGAACAAAAAGTCTAAAGTTCAGTTTTGTATTTCCTAAAAGTAATGTCCAAATATGGTCTTGTGAGTCCAATATCAGTGATCGGGACACCCCTATTTAAACCATTAGTTGGTTCCCTCCATAAAGAAAACGTTGGAAAAGTTACCTCCGCCAAGACAGTTTGACAGTTGTGACTGCAGTGCGCTATTGGACGGTTACACCCGCCATCTGTTTGTTAGCAGGATTATGCAAAAGAGATGTCGATGAAGACGGAGCTGCGGACGGGTGAGACGTGCCGCAAAAAAGAATCCATTTGGTGCTTTATGGGTGCAGTAAACGTTTGCTCTCAGTTTGGTCAAAACAGAGCCCAAAAAGACGTCCGTGCCGCCGACCCGACGGTGCTCGTCCGTCTTCGAAACAACACTTCAGAGACATCAAGCCCGTGACCTTGTGAGCTGATTTAGACTCAATTTGAGCCACTGTCTTAGTCTGGGAAGGGGGCTCCATGGTTAAGAGGATTACCCAGAATTCCCCAATGAGGTGCTCGCTCGCTGGATGCCAACTCTTTTCATCCGTCCGTCCGTCCGTCCACCTATCTATCTGCAGCCCTCGCTCCAACTCCCAATGTGCGCTCATCTTTGTGTCCTCCGTGAAGGAAACCGTATTGTCCTACTGTCACCACTTCCCAGCCTAGCCCACCCCCTTCTTCCTTCTCATCTTAAACTGCAACTGATTCCCGGCACAACTTAAAAAAGTCTTTTCTTCTTTATTGGCCACGTCTCCAAATTGTTGAACCGGCCGGTAAGTGGATTTAAAAAATCCTTATGAAGTTTGTCTTGAAATGTAAATACACCGGAACCTCTCAGGTCGTACAACTGGGAAGCCCCGCCCAAATTTGGGGTGGGGCTAAAGTTGCGCAGAACCACAAATTCTGCATTTGCTTTCTGTAACACTTGAAAACGTAGAATTAGAAGTTACACCCGGACGTTGCGTCGCCTTCGTGTTACCGCTGGAGTTGACTGTCATCACTTACCTTTACACTTTCGCACAGTTACAAATGTGAATTACTGCCGTGCGTCTCACCAAGTGCCGGCGCGACATTTACGCTCGCACGCCGCTCACTTCGCCACCGCGTCGCCACCCCGTTCATTATACTACAAACACATGCACTGCCCCCCCCCACACACCCACCGATAAAATACACCAAGTGTGCACACTCGGGAGCCTTTACTCTTCTATTGCATGTTTCCCCCGATCCACACCGCATCAACACTTCCATGTGGGTCACATGACGTTACACATTCCGTCAGATTCCCAAACACATCAAAGGTACTTGATTATTGTTTGTCATTTACACAGCACGTAACGTGCTCGATGGCTTTACGGACTAGTGAAGCATGAGTTATTGCGTTTGTAAATATATATACAGTACTTGTAAATATTTTATGGACATTTTTGCTGTTGTGTTTCCCCACTGTAAATACCGTTTTGCTGTTTTTGCACTGTGGGATTATCACCTGAGCACTAGAGCCCACCACATACTGTTAACAGGGGTTGAGAATGAATGAAAGAGAGCCAAGATAACGTGTTTTGTTGCTTTGGCCGTTTCCTGCTAAAAGCAGTGCACTTATTTTTACACTTGTGTGGCAATTAATGTTGGGAAAAAATCACGGAACGTGTAAAATGACGCCTTGGTGAAGCGCAAAATCATTGTTGGTTTTGGGTTTCTCTACAGCCTTTTTACAACGGTCAACGTCAGGAATGTCACGAGACACAGTTCACGCCACGATGCACGAGATCGGGTCTACGAGAACGAGACTTACTTAAGAAGAGTACAATGACAAAATATGACAATACATCACAATCTACTCATTGAATTCCTACTACGCTACACTCTGTGTGTACGCTTAACGGCCCCGCCTCCACCCACCGAGACGAAGAGATTCTATGACTGAAACCGATGCACAGAGTGAACTCTCTGAAAACAGACACGTACGTACATGGCAATACATCAAGGCAGGTAAAATTATGCAAAAATTGTTCCGGGCCTAGTCCACTAAACTCGCAAAATCTTCTGACATCCCTGGTCAACAGAGGTTAACTTATTTTTACGCTTGTATGAAAATGCAGACTGTTTATTTTTCTTTAACTTCTACTGTTAGGCGCTCAGCTTATTTGTACACTTGCGTGACAGTTAGCTATGTCTGTACTACGCCTTTGTAATTCAAGTTAAGCTCAACCGCGGTGGTTTTCGTCCCCATTACCTTTCACTGCGGTTAGCTTATTTTTACACCTGCACGGCTGTGTAAACATTACTCCAAAGGTCCAATATCATGGTCGACCAGAGCTGCACCCATAGTGAAGAGTGGGGGTGGGGCGCAGGGGGTCAAAATACAACTTATGGATATAAAGTATAGGAGGGAGCGTCTTTCAGCTCACGTGTCCCCTTCTCCCCCCCAAACCAGGAAGTGAAGTAAAACTCTGGTCTATGAGGTGTCAAAGTCCAAGGAACGCAGCATATTGAGATGGAAATTAGGGCAAAGAGTGGGGGTTGCACTCCACAGGGGAATTCCTATGGTGAGCTGGTATAGAAAATGAAGGCGATGAGGGGGGGGGGCATGCTCTCTACACATTAGTTCCCGTCAAAGAAAGGGGATAAACGAGGCCATTAAGGCTTCTCTCTGGGGAGTATAGTGGGTGGGCGGGCTAGTGTGAGATAGGGGAAGAAGAGAAGGGAGGGAGGGGTTCAATAGCTGTTGACTAGGCTACCCCACAACAACCTGTCAGAATGCCCCCCCCTCCCCAGTCCCCTCTTCTGTTTAGTTCTCTGCCGTCCTCACGGTGAGCGCTGGCAAGTGGCAAGTGCAGGCTTGAACTATATATTAGTTCGGATGGGGGGGGGGGGGGATACGTGTGAGGTCCACGCTGAAGGCATGTATTTCTTGGCCCCCCCAGGCCTACAAAACTGTCTCAGCACACCTCCTCCTCCTCTGTTGATACAAAGCTTGCTGTTTATGGATGTATGCTTTGTTGTGGCCCTGGCAGAGAATAGCTGCCGGTTTCCAAAGTGGCTCCGATCGGCCTGGAGGCATGTGCGTGGAACAAGTGTGGATATGAATGGGAACGCCGTCTTTTTTAGATGACCCACATAGGAAAGGGAGCACGTCCTATTTGTATCTCGGTGCATTTTAGGGCAGCGGAAGAGGAAAATATCCACTTCGAAACTGTTAGGAGTGGTTAGCTTATTTTTACACTTGCACAACATTTAAGAACATTAACGGGTTAATGTATTAGGGTAGACCGCTTACTCCTACACTAGTACGAGAGTCAGACATTTTCAAAAATGCGTAAAAAGCGCATCCTGAACTGAGCACACCTTCAATTTGTTACGTCTACCGATTGTAATTTACATGACATTCAAGGATGTCAAATAATTAGCATAAAAGGGCGGCACTCACCTCGTACTTCTAGACAATGTCTTTTGGGATTTTGACATTTTAGTACTTGGCTTATTTTTACACTTGTCATGACGTTTCAAAATGCGTAAAAAAGCGCGTGTGACGCAAACGGCCTTGGTATTTGTCATTTCCCTTCGAACTGAGTGTTTTGAGTTTGGGTTTTTTTTTGAATATTTTATAGTGGTTAACTTTATTAAAAAGTTGCGTAACGTGCATTACCTCCATTTGTAATTCGCTCTCATCAGTATTACATACAGTATTCTTCATTGTTTGACAATAAAGAACAGCTACGGTACAGTATCACGGAAAATGGAACTCCCTCTTTGTGAAGAATTTCCGAGTGAAAAAATAATGAGTTTTTACAAGTACGGTTGTTTTTCTCCTGCTCAGAAACGAGTGGCAAAAGCACGTATTTGAAAACAAGTAAAAACAAACAAAAAAAATGAGATTAAACAGAATAATAGCGGTGTGTCTCGGTACTGAAATGTTTGAAAATAACAATCAGTGCTATTTCATTACCACAGGTGCCTCAACCCGGAAGTACGACGGCTACTACGGTGGCCCCTGAGGTACAAAAAGGCCTTTGGGCTCGCACGCCATTTCTGGCGTTATTAATTTAGTAGTTAAAAAACTAATGTATGTATTAATGCATTCATGTTGAATTAGCAGCCCTTAAGTTGCCAAGTCAGGAGAATACGAAGACGTGAGGACGCCCCCATGTCTCCCTCCAAGCCAAGGGAGCCAACAATTGGCCACGAGCACCTGTTGTCCGGTCCAGCCCCGACCACCCCCACCCCCCGCCAGCGGCCGGCCACCATGACACTTTGACAAGCGGATAAGAGGCGCGACAGACGCCGCCGAAGCTTCGCCTACCTGCCCCATGTTCCTGTATCCGTACTTCTCCGCTATCCGCTCGGCCACCGCGGCTCCCCCGGCGATCCTGACCGCCCAGTGGTTGGTGTATATCCGCCCCTGGCACGGCGGCGGCGGCGCCAAGCCGAGACTGAGCGCGAGGACGCACAGCAGGCTCCCAGTCCAATGGACCATACTGGACAACTTTTTCGGGTTTTTTTTTTTTTATATTAATGGAGCCCCACCACTTCTTCTACTCCTCCTTCTTCTCCTCCTCTTCTTCTTTTACTTCTTCACAAGTTGAGAAGGAGAGAGACAAGGAGGGACCGGGTGGAAGTTAGTCCACATGGGAGAAGCTGGAAGTTCAAGGGTTCCTCCGGCGTTCCTCCTTTCCCCCCCCCACTCCTCCTCCTCCTCCTCCTCCCCCCTCCTCCTCCTCCTCCTAGACAGCAGCTGATAGTAGAGGAGGAAGCGGACGCTTGATTTTGGCCTGGCGCCTTGCCTTCGCTTGCCCTCCGCGGTGGCTGTGATGCGGTGACACGTCCTCGGCGTCACCTCCTCCTCCTCGATAACAACTACCGACTAACAAGATCACCGCTGCCAGGCAAAAGCCTACCAAGGGGGTTCCCTGAGCAGCCCCGCCGGGTCCTAAAGAGAGTTCCGTTTGGGGCCTCAACGCAAAGGAGGATAAGGGGGCGGGGGTGGGTCATCCCGGGCCACTTCCAGGGCAGGGAGACCCCCTACTGTAAAAATCATGCTTTTCAACGTAAGCTAACGCCACGACAGCCTAGTGGTTAGCATGTCCGGCTCGCCGCAAGGAGATGCGACAAACGCCACAGTGAATCAATCAATGAATGAATCGATTCGCCGGCTCGAGTCAGCAAGTCCAACTCGTACGCAACTGACTCGAGTGAATCGGCTCAAGTGAACCACCTCCTTCTCCCCGATCGGTTTTGCTAGTCCGCAGGCGTTTTGAACCGCGCGCCACTGCCGCCTACAGGAGCGGAGTGGAAGAGCGTCCCACGGCACTGCAACGTCGCGGTTGTTGGGGTGTCACGTGGGCATGTCTGGCGCTTTTTACGCTTCATTTAGTTCACCGTTTCTTCGCAGTCGCTTTAGTAGCAGCGCCATCTGCCGGGTGCGTTTGGCCGCTGCACCGCGGTGCAAAAAGTAAACCTCCTTCATTCAGATCCGCACCAGTAAACGAAATGTGTTCGCGACTTTCCAGAGGCCACGTGATCATTGGCGGCGGTGTTGACCTTGCCGTGAATGCGTCCCATTTTCCTGGCTCCACATGGAGATCTTGTGCTGAATGCGAGCCTTGTCGGCGTGCCGGCCCGCTATTGACACACACATACCAGAGGAAAGTCGGCCCAACTGTGACCTCCACCTGACTGACACTGCACGACATGGAGTTCGGTGGTCACGCACAGCGCAGAGAAATTCCTGATATTTAACCAGAAATACACTCGAGTCCGTTTGTGCATTTTAGTAGCTTTCGGCGTGTTTGTAAACTGGCACGGAATGGGTGAAGAAATCTGCTCCGTGAATTTGACTCGTTGGCACCACCTGGTGGACCCGGTCGAGTATTGCACTCCCTTTTTCAACAGCTTTTGTGCAATGCGCAGACGTTAATTAAAAAAAAAAACCTGAAGGAAATCAAATACATTACAAATATTTTTAAAAAGGTACAAATAAGTGCGGCATAAGTTATGTGATGAGCGCAAACAAAGGTTTAGCTAGCGATACTGCGTTAGCGCCGCTGCCCAGGACTGTTCTCGGCTTAAATTACCGTATAAAAAATAGAATGATACAGTGTTGAATAAACTTTCACGACGTTGACAATTTAAGGTTGAAACAGCGTTGCAAAATAGTCATATTTGGAAATTCAGACATCATTAAGCAAGCTTGTGCTGCAACGTTGGGAGCATTTTTTTCCACTAACATTATTTTATTATCATTAGTAATTCAGTTTGATTAAAATTCAGAACATTATTTGAAAACGTCAGCAAACGCATGTATCAGCGTTGTTTTGTGGCTCGACGTTGTTTCAATGTCGTGTGTGAAAACATGTGATGAGGACCATAGAACAAAAACTGTTTTGTTTACAGTGAATGGGGGTGAAATTGTATTGCAAAGACTCAGAAGTGGAGTTTACAGCTTCCACTGATGACTTTACTGCATGCAACATGCAGATCGCAGCTGACTAAACGCTGCCATTATGGAACATTCCGGAGACGCTCATTCACTGTTGATTGCTGGCTTTTTGTTGTCTCTGCATGCGCACAGACAAAACTCTTTCTCGTCGGCGCAAAATCAGCATAATTGTTCTCTAATTGCGGCCAATTGCTCCCCGAATGAACCCCGCTGTCACACACAAAACACGGTGGGAGGGGGAGGGGGAGGGGGGCACAAGAGGATGCCATGCGCCCTCCCCGCTTCCAAGATTAAAGTGAAGAAAAAAAGAGTAAACACACACACGTTGTGAGTTCTCTTCATTTAAAAGTTGCCGCAACTCCCCTTGGCGGTACCCTCCGTGACAGCCCCCCGTCTCCAAAACACTACAAGCGAGTGAACCGAGTGAACCCCAACAAAAACGCCTTTGTCGACATCACCAGTGACAACAAACGCTACAGGGACATTCCTAAATAAAGGGAAGGGCGGGGCGTAGCGTGAGGACAACCAAAACACCCCGCACATGGCCCTCATGATGCAAGGCCGGAGGTGTAGCACCCAACCACATCCAGCAGAGGGTGCTGTGCTGAAAAAAGTCCTGATTACGAGTCATTTGAACGTCTGGGTACCGCGTAGCCGGGTAGCTAGCATTGTGGTTGTATGTGTGCCGCAAACCAGGAAGTCTCCTGAAGGTAAGTATGGTTTTAGTCTCTGCGCCGACTCTCCTTGACCTTTCTCAGTGGACCGTGGAACCCCGGTTAGAGTAACTAACTCGCTCCAGAAGGTCCAGTTCTAATTGAAACATTTTTTTTAAATAATGTAAATCCAGTCCAACAGTTCCCGAACGCCAAAAATGTTAATGTTTTATATTTGGACAATTATGCTTTGACGTGCATTGAAAATGCATACACAGGATGTATGAAAGTGCTGAATGAACATGTAAGGTTACTTTTACCTTAATTGAAAACGCGAGTCTGGTCGTGCGCTTTCAATGCCCCTCGTGACACCCCGTGACCGCCAGATCAGCCACCTCTTTGTTTCTGGGATTCAATAGCGTTTCTCATGTCAATATTTTTACCCGAAATTCAGCACCAAAAAAAAGTTGCAAGTGACAGCATTTGGATAAAGGCGATGACTTCATGAAGTGACGACGAAACAGGAAAATGGAGTCTTCAATGACGGTAAAAGTAACCTCCGCCCTCATCATTCGCCGTTGCTACGCCTTTAGAATTGTTTTTGGCGTGTAAAACTCCAATTATAAAACTATTAAACCGTGGTTTTGGTTAACATTTTCGAGTCAACCGCTGAGCTATAGGCGATGTGTCGCAACTTCCGGTTTGGGTTGTCCTTTCGTTAGCTAGCTAATAGCATGCTAACAAGGAAAAAACCTTGTCTGATTTTAAAGAAAATATATATTTTTTTTAATCGTGGTGTACATTTTCGACGCTAACCGGGGCCGGTTCCAAGGCATCCTAAAATGTTTTGTAGTCTAGCAATGCTAACCACTTGTAAAATTTGCTAGGCTCTCCCCACCTATCAGAGAACACTTACCATTTGTTTGGGCCTTGTCAAATCTGCCTAGCAACCAGTAGCAGGAAGAGACTTTTGTGGGGGGGGGGAGAACAAATACTTTCTGTTTTTTTAATCAGTTTTAATAGCAAAAGTCTTGTTAAGAAATTCATTTGAATGTGTGTGGTTTTTTTTTGGTCTTTCGCGCTGTGTGTTCCTCACTTGGGTGTGCTTTCCACAAGAGTTAGGGGTTGACCTTTCAACTTCACTTTGACCTTGTTTCTCAAGGCTGCTGCACTGAAAGCCCGAAAAGGTAACGTGGGTCCCCTCTCCCATGAGCTCACCACTCGTGGGAGGGGCCATAGGGGTCGGGTGCAAAGAGAGCTGGTGTGGCGGCCGGAGGCCTTGGCGGTCCGATCCTCGGTTACAGAAGCTAGTTGTCTGTACGTGGAATGTCACCTCTCTGGCTGGGAAGGAGCCTGAGCTGGTGCGTGAGGTGGAGAAATTCCGGCTAGATGTAGTCGGACTCACCTCAACGCACAGCAAGGGCTCTGGAACCAGTCCTCTCGAGAGGGGCTGGACTTCATTCCACTCTGGTGTTGCCGGCAATAAGAGGCGACTAGCAGGGGTGGCAATTCTTGTTGCCCCCGGGCTCCAAGCCTGCACATTAGAGTTTAACCCGGTAAACGAGAGGGTAGTTTCCCTACGCCTTTGGGTGGGGGGACGGGTCCTGACTGTTGTTTGCGCTTATGCGCCAAACGGCAGTTCAGAATACCCGCCCTTTTTGGAGTCCTTAGAGGAAGTACTAGAGAGTGCTCCCTCGGGGGATTCCCTTGTTCTGCCGGGTGACTTTAGCGCTCATGTTGGCAACGACAGTGAGACCTGGAGAGGTGTGATTGGGAGGAACCCCCTGGTCTTAGCCCGAGGTAAGTCTTGTTATTGGACTTCTGTGCTCGTCACGGATTGTCTATAACAAACACCATGTTCAAGCATAAGGGTGTCCACATGTGCACTTGGCACCAGGACACCCTGGGGCGCAGTTCGATGATTGACTTTGTGGTTGTGTTGTCGGACTTGCGACCACGTGTTTTGGACACTCGGGTTGGTTCCGATGGTGGGGGAGGATGCCGGTCAAACGCACTGTGAGGGTCTGCTGGGAACGCCTGGCAAAGTCCCCTGTCAGAAGGGTCAAAGCTCTCCCGTAGGTGGGAGAGCTTGTCAATGTGGCCGATCGGAGCTGTGGCCTTAAGGTGGCTGGTGCCTGTCGTGGCGGTAAACCCAGAACCCGTTGGTGGACACCAGTGGTGAGGGATGCCGTCAAGCTGCAGAAAGAGTCCTATCAGGCCGTCTTGGCCCATGGGACTCTGGAGGCAACTGACCGGTACCGGAAGGCCAAGCGGTCAGCAGCTCTGGCGGTCGCTGAGGCAAAAACCCGGACATGGGAGGAGTTCGGAGAGGCCATGGAAAACGACTTCCGGATGGCTTCGAAGAGATTCTGGACCACCATCCGCCGTCTCCGGCGGGGGAAGCAGTGCACAGTCAACACCGTGTATGGTGGGGACGGTGTGCTGCTGAACTCGAATCGAGATGTTGTGGACCGGTGGAGGGAATACTTTGAAGACCTCCTCGATCCCACCGACACGCCTTCCAAAATGGAAGCAGTGCCTGGGGACTCTGAGTCGGGTTTGCCTATCTCTGGGGCTGAGGTCACCAAGGTGGTTAAAAAGCTCTTTGGTGGCAAGGCCCCAGTGGTGGATGAGATCTGCCTGGAGTTCCTTAAGTCCCTGGATGCTGTGGGCATGTCTTGGTTGACACGACTCTGCAGCATTGCGTGGACGTCGAGGTCGGTGCCCCTGGACTGGCAGACCGGGGTGGTGGTCCCGCTTTTCAAGAAGGGGTACCGGAGGGTGTGTTCTAACTATCGTGGGATCAAACTCCTCAGCCTTCCCGGTAAGGTCTCTTATCTCGGGTTCAGGAGGAGCAGTGTGGTTTTCGTCCTGGTCGTGGAACTGTGGACCAACTCTATACTCTCGGCAGGGTCCTTGAGGGTGCATGGGAGTTTGCCCAACCAGCCTAATGTGTTTTGTGGACTTGGAGAAGGCATTCGACCGTGTTCCTCGGGGAATACTGTGGGGAGTGCTCCGGGAATACGGGGTATCGGGCCACCTAATCCAGGCGGTTTGTTCCCCGTATGACCGGTGTCAGAGTTTGGTTCGCATTGCCGGCAATAAGTCGGACCCGTTTCCAGTGAGGGTTGGACTCCGCCAGGGCTTCCTTTTGTCACCGATTCTGTTCACTACTTTCATGGACAGAGTTTCTAGGCGCAGCCAGGGCGTTGAGGGGTTTCAGTTTGGTGGCCACAGGATTGGGTCTCTGCTTTTTGTAGATGATGTGGTCCTGTTGGCTTCATCGAGCAGTGACCTTCAACTCTCACTGGATCGGTTCGCAGCTGAGTGTGAAGCGGCTGGGATGAGAATCAGCACCTCTAAGTCCGAGTCCATGGTTCTCGCCAGGGAAAGGGTGGAGTGCCATCTCCAGGTCGGGGATGAGGTCCTGCCTTAAGTGGAGGAGTTTAAGTACATCGGGGTCTTGTTCAAAAGTGAGGGAAGGATGGAACGCGAGATGGACAGGCGGATTTGTGCAGCGTCTTCAGTGATGCGGACTCTGCACCGATCTGTCGTGGTGAAAAGAGAGCTGAGCCAAAAGGCAAAGCTCTCATTTTACTGGTCGATTTATGTTCCTGCCCTCACCTACCGGTAGGAGGCCTCAGGGAAGACCCAGGACATGTTGGAGAGACTATGTCTCTCAGCTGGCCTGGGAACGCCTCGGCAGCTGCTGGGAAGAGCTGGAAGAAGTGGCCGGGGTGGAGGGACCTTTGGGCTTCCCTGCTTAGGTTGGATATAGACACGAACTACTGTGTGTAAAACCAGAAAAACAAAACAAACAAGCTAACTTCACTCTGCTGTGTATTTTGATTAAACATTTTTTATGTGAAGAGAAAACAATAAATAAAACAAAAATTATGTAACTAAAAAATATAGTTTAGTTTATATAGTAATTAAGACAAAATAATTTATAAACCTGCAGAAAAAAAATTAGCTTAGCCATTTTTAAGTAAAAAAACTAATTAAATTCCCCGAATCAAAGTTTAATTTTCACTCTGCTATAGATTTTAAAATGTTTTTGTATTGATTTAAGCTATTAAAACAAATTTTTTTTTCACTATACAGTAATTAAACAAACGGAAAAAAATGTGCTGTATGTTTTTCTCTTTGGTTAAACTAATATTTTTTAAGTCATCAATAAATAAAACAAAACTTATTAAAAATATTTTAGATTAGTATTATACAATAATTAAAGCAAAAGAAAACTGTATTTTTTGTTTGAAAGCCCACCACAAACATTAAGCTTAGCCAACATTTTTTTATATTAAAAATCATAAAAATTACAAAAATACTAATTAAGTTAATAATTAAAGAGTAATTAAACAATTGCTCCGTATATTAAAAAAAATAAATCAAAACCCCTGGAGGAATATTTTCCTTAGGCAACTTTTAATATACTGTGGGTATGTATTTAAAAAATAGTAAGTTTATAGAGCCCTTGAAGGGAAATTTCGTTTTCACTCTGTATTTTAAGTTAAGCGATCAAAAATAAAATAAACAAAAGTGATATAATACAAATTTTTTTTTTACATGGTAATTTAAAAAGAACATTTTGCACTGATTGGAAAAATTATAAAGCCCCCAGAAAAATTTGAGCTCTTGGGCAATATTTTTTATATTAAAAATAAAAAAGAAATCCAATAAAAATACTAATTAAAGCCTCTGAAGGGAAATAGAATTTTTCCACTATGTATTTTGGTTAAACTACAGTAATATTTATTTATATTCATTTAAGCAATCTAAAAATAACATTTATGATGAATAAATAACAAAATTTCACTAATATGAATGATAGATTTTTTATATATATAAAGAATCTAGGAAATTTTCTCAGATAAGTTTTGCAGTTAAACAAGCAAATCTTTGAATTTAGTGATACTAAATTGGATTAAAGTGTTCATTCCTCATTAAATGCAGCAAATAAGGAGCAAAAATGAGCAAGTGTGTGGAAAAAATATATAATTTGGTTTAAATATTAAAAGGTCTGGAGAAAACAAGGGAATGAAGTTTCCGTGAATTATTCTAATCATCGTTTATCATTTGGTCTACAAACATAACATTGTAGTCGTTTAAAAGTATTTTGCACTTTCCCCATTGTAACACTACATCTCCCGGACGGACAAAAGACACGAGGCGGGTTAAATAAACGTCCAACTGCTCAGAACCTTTATTTGGAGGGCAATGGGGATTAAAATTAAATTAAAATATAAAATTTGGATGGGCGAAGGGAGAAAATGTGGAGCTACAAAATGAAGAGGGAGAAGGAGCCCAAAGATTTGGGGAGGGAGAGGTCATAATGTATAAAAAAAATATATATATGAAGATGAAACGCAGTTAGTCGTCATGAAGCCCACCCCCACCTGGAAAGTCCTCATAGAAAAACATCAGTGCTGTCGTTCTCTCCTCATCCTGGTTTGGCTAATTGTCTTCTTCTTCTCCTTATTGAATGTAACGTCTCTTCCTGCTGTGTTTAAACAAAACCAAGATAAAGTCCTTCAAAACAAAAAATGCAGCCACCACGTCATGTTCTACTATTACATATACAGTATATATATATTTATATAAATACATACATAAATATCTTACATGTACAACCAATTTGGAGGTGGGGGGAGACCCCAAACAGACTTGAGGACTTGTGGGGGTGGGGGCGTAGTTAAGGGGGCAGGGCACCTACGGTAGCTCGTTGAGAGTACTGTGTGTCTTTAGCTTGTTTTTCCACTTTCCCTTTCAGCAAGTACACACACACACACACAGCCTTTTAACAAAGGGTGGAGGGAAGAAGAGGGTGGTGTTTGGGGACGCAATCCTCAGTTTGCCCAGTAGGGGGAGGTGCCGTAACTGGACTTGCTGCCTTGGCTTTTCTGCTGCATGCTGCTGGACTGATTGCGCTGACCTGGACCACCCTGGGGGGAGAAACATTTGTCTTTTTTAGTAGTAACAGCTTTTTGTTGGTTTAATTTATTCCAATTGATTAATGATACGTAGCTAGATAGCGAGAGGCCAAAGGATAGCAAGACTGAGAAAGAAAGAGAGAGATAGCGAGATAGAGATACAGGATAGCGAGGGAGAGATGGCTAGTGAGATAGCAAGCGAGACAGCTAGAGATACAGCTAGATAGCGAGAGATGGACGACGAGATATAGCAGGTGAGGAAGAGATACAGCAAAATAGAGGGCTAGCTCGACAGCAAGAGAAATATAGCTAGAGCGATAGAGAGAGAGCATAGAGTAAACTTTAGGGTTTCAAATAAAAGAATGTTTCATGATTTAAAATACTGTACTGCTGTTTCCAAATCAGACACACGAGGTGAATTTGCACATCGGATCGGTACCAGTTGCATGTTCTTTGGAAACGTGAACCACCTCATAGGGCATCACACCCGGCAGTGTGATGGTAGCCTCACTCGGCACTTCGATGCTTGCATTCATCTTTTAAAGTGAATTCAAGTCCATTACAGAAATGCGTGTTTTTTGTTTACACATCCCTTCCTTGCACTTTTATTTCACGATGAATTGGAAAACGCGCCCATTGCTGACAAGCTTTTTAATATGTCGCCTTGACTTTGGCCGCATCGCCTTTTGCATGGTCATTTTCATTTCTTGTGTATCTGCAACCTTCGAGGACAGATTCCAACCGGACGTAAAGCCGAGCATTACCTGCGTGTCCTGCGTGAGGTGGTGGTGTAACAGCTGCGAGTGGGGCTGCTGATGAGGCGGCAGGATGTGCAGGAAGGGGGCGGGAGCGAAACCCGGGGCACCTCCCGGGGTCATGGGCCCCGCTCCCCCTAGGGCCGACGGCAGGCTGAAGGGGGGCGGCGTCCCCGTGTGGAAGCCCTGCTTGTCAAACGACTGTTACAAGCAGACAAGGGACCCAAGATCAGACATGTAGAAGAACCTCTTTAAAAAAAAAGATCATACAAAACACACTAGCATTAAAGCTAAGTCCTAAGAGGCTATCCACACAAATAGCTTCAGGTCAAAACGGCCAAGTATTTTATCATTTCAGGCTCTCGCCCACACGGGGCAACGGCCCCCTGGGTGACCCAAGACGGTGTTTTTTGAGAACGACTTCCAGAGCGGGAATATCTGAAAGCGCCGGATGTGACCAGAAGTAAACTTTGACGACAAGCCAACGCAGCGCCGGAATATTTAGAGCTCACAGCAGTCCACATTCTCCAGGTAATTTCTTGTCTTGTACTCCCAAAATGACGCACTTTTTAAGCAGTGATGTCCAACTCTCAATTCAATGCTGATATTTTATTGGTTATCACCTGTGATGGAACCGATACATCATCCGCAATTGGCTTCTCGGCGTGGTGTAAACAGTGCCTTCTCTGCCAAGGAGTCACCTGCAGATACTACTCCATCTGCCTGCCACTATTTTATTTATTTATTTTTTTTACATTCCTGCTACCCAATAGACGTATAATTTAATATTTTCCACAACGCTAAATACTATCCAAGGTTAGGTCTTACCTGTGAAAGGTTATTTATTCCCTGGGATTTGGTTTGCGCAGTAAAACAAGTCCTACGCTTCCATATATAGCACAAGAATGAAAGAATGAGGCATCACGCTCTCGCCACATCCAATATGGCCGTGATGCGAGCATACGGCTCACGTGCTTGATGCAGCGTCTACATATATCTACGCGCTACCCCCCGCAAAAGGTTCATGACTACGCAAACAAATTAGCTGGAGCCACAGCAGAAGGACAGAAGAGCCAAATCCAGCTCAGAACCCGCGGGTTGCAGACCCCTGGTCTAGGCAAGCCTTGAAAAGCGGAAGACGGACTTGCATTCTTCTATAGCAGGGGTAGGGAAGCTATGGCTCGGGAGCCGGATGTGGCCCGGGATGACCACATATGGCTCTCAGATGTTTTACACCGTAACATTTTTTTTGTTTCTTAAAATTTAAGCGATATATCTTGCTGTACACCGGGTGCGTTAAAAAAAGCAGTCCGAGTGTTTAATTGGCCTGGGGCACATTCCAAAAATACAATTTAACAAAAAGGACAGCAAAAATGAAGAAAACCTGCAGTAATTTTATGAAAAGTCAAAATTAGAAAAAATATGTAATCTAACCAAAAAAAAGTAATTAGTTTGTTGAAAAGGTTATAATTTTAGGAAAATAAAGTCACAATATTACAGAAATAAAGTCATGAAAAGTTGCCAAAATGTGAAAAAAAGAAAAATAAATCAAAAATGAAAAACAATTCTGTAATTTTATGAGTATTTTTAAAATAATTTTACAAATCAAACAAAATATAAAGTGTAAATTTTTGCAAAATAGTTTGGGGGAAATTAATATAGCAATATAGTTCAAATATTGTGTGATTAAAAATACAATTTTTGTTTTATAGTGTACAATCCTGTTTTTGTTGACATTTTAAAGTAACACGTGACAGGAAGCACAGTGTTAAAAATAACATCCAAAATATAAAACCTTCCACGCACTTGAATCCATCCAATTCAGGGACTGCTTACTAACCATTACAGTAATTACTTGCTTAAAATGCACATTTTTAGTTGGACCATGGGTCCATATTTGAAAATATGGACCCATGGTTTATAGTATGGTGTGTCGGTTGGCAGCGCCACACGTAGGCGTGTCTTGTGTATTACATTCGCTCACTGACTGTTCCCGTCTGGACGCAACGATATGCTGATATAGGACAGTGTGCACCCAAAAACTGTAAAATCCCAGGTCTTCCAGTGTGGACAGGGTCCACATTCCAGTATAACACCCCCCCCCACACACACGGGCCGCCGTTCTTGTTGAGGTTGTGACGGCGAGAGAAGGCGGAGTCACCTACCTGTGTTTTGCTGTAGATTGATGCGCTCATGTCAGGTACTCCGCTGGCGCCTGATCCAGTCAGCCCCGGCGCTGAGAGCAGACGGGAAGACAGAATATGTGGAATATGCGAGGAGGAGTTCAGATTGTTAAGAATGTATCGGATGTTCAGGTCCGCTGTTAGTAGAAGGGGGGGTGTCAGCCAGGAAGATGCTGAGTAAGTAAGGCAGTGCACACGCAGGAACCACGCTGCTGTTTTACATCCGTGCAAAATACACCGCGTCCTTGCTTAGTGATGCGTAGAGGACGTGTGCGCTTATTGGCTGCAGCTTTGGACGCCCTCTGACTGTGTGTGTGCGTGCGTGTGTGTGTGTGTGTGTGTGATGGGGGGTGTGTACCTTTCCCTGGGCCGCTGCCCGCCGTCTTGGCCTGAGACTGGCCAGAGCCTCCGTACCCTCCCTTACTGTACTCCCCACCATGGGCTTGAGACAGGTCGTCAAAGGCTGAAGGAGGAGGAGGAGAGAGAGAGATAGAATGTGTGGGATGGGGGTGGAGGTTCGGGAAGATACGGAGCCAGGAAAGAGGAGGTGACATGAAGAACAGCCAAAAGGTGACGAGGAGGAGGAAGAGAGGAGGGTGGGGGGGAGAAAGGCAGTAAGGTAACCTGACTACAATGGCAGCTGTGTCTATATTGAGCCAACCTCAGCAAGGGGGGCGGCGGCGGCGGTGGTGGTGGTGGTGGGGGCGTTGAGCTATCACATGCAGCACAAGCCAAAAAAAAAACCCCAACCCAAACACACAAAAGGCCCGATACCCACACACATGCAGCACCATTGCGTGGTTGGAAGTGTGGATGAAAGTTTGACAAACGAGCTTGACCCAGACGACCCTTTTACAGCAAATTATTTCAAAAAGGTACCTTTGCTACCTTTGACCTACCTGTACCTGCCACACATGAGTGTTACATAAGCCTCCTATTTCTAAGGTATGATAGAACCTCTAAGCTCAAACACAAAATGATGAACTGCAACCCAATTGCAAAGTAAGATCAATACCAATAGTGTCTCCGCAATGTTGGAGCATTTGAACTGTCATCTACCTCTGCATGCGCTTTCAAATGTTGCTGCTCTGTTGGTGTGAAACTTTGAACTGTGAACATGGATGTCCGTGGATTACTAGTCTCTCCGGCTCTCATGCACGATAAATCAGGGGTGCCCTGGAGCTATTTGCGACTCGTGGCCGTTTAAAAAACAAAAATAATTGAATTGGCACAGTCTAAAAAATATATAATCTGCAGTTGTTTTTACAATAGTCAAAAAATTAAAAGAAAAAAAAGGCACATAGAAAAATAGAATACATATGTTTAACAAGATTTTTGGAATTTCGTTTTTTCTAATTATTTTTATATAATCAAAGATTAAACAGACAAAAATAAAATATATAATTTCATAATTATCTCATTATTTGCAGACTTATTTTGCGGGCTACATAAACCCGGGCCAGGCCTTGTTAATACTTTTTCCACCCATAGCACAAAGCTGAGGTGCAGTTTTTCCAGAAACATATACAACTTCTAAACATGAATAAAGATGAAAAATCTAATTGTTATATGTAATCAATTTGAATGTGCTACTTAAAGCTTTTTAGGTAAATAAACATACTATAACAGTAAAACATTCTATTAGAGCATTTTGAGGTTCCAAGTAAATGTCGGTGACGTGTAAAAACTAAATTTCAGTGGCGTTGGACTTCAGACGTTCCAGAGTACGTTAATGTTACGAAAATGATGACTTAATAATATCATACTGGCTGTTCCGCGTGGTCAGTCCTACCTGTGCCGTAGGCATGCTGTCCGTAACCGGCCTGGTGCTGTTGGTGATACTGATTGGAGGGGTTAGCCAGGCCCATGGCGGGTTGCTTGGCCGAAGTGGGAGGCACAAAGACGGTGGGGCCGTACTGGAAGGCCGAGGGCACCCCGGGCATGCCGGCGTAGTACGGCAGACCTGTGGGCACACAAAAAGGTAGGTCAGTTGGGGGGGGGGAGAAGCTCGGGCAAGTATCTGAAACAGGTAATGTGTACCAGTGTATCCATAGCCGGGCGGCAACGGGGGGTTGAGGAAGGCCTGGTTCTGAGTCTGCTGCCCTTGGTTCTGGCCTTGACCCTGTCCTTGTGCACCGGCCTGGGGCGCCTGCTGGGGCTGCGACTGTACGCCAGCTGTGGACAGGCTGGTCGGGGGGGCTGGGGACGAAGAGTCATTCCTGCCGAACTTTGTGGCCTCACCTACACGACATTTGTGCCCACATAGTGTATGATGTGTTTTAAGCAAATATTAGAGAAATAGCACAAGCACAAAAAGACTCACCTGTGTAAGGATTATTGGCAAGGCCGTCTCTTCCAGGCATGGTAGCCGTAGTGCCAGGGAATGTTATACCATAGTAGTCCTGCGTACACCAAAAGAAACTAATGAAAAACACCAGATAGACCAGGGTTGCTACCAAGTGCGGCCCCGTGGCCATTTTATATTATACACTCAACGTTTGGGCCCTCTGCATATTTAAAAAAAAAAAAAGAAAAAAGAAAAATTAGGAATGACTACTGCGATATATTGCTAGATCATTTGCCCAGTTGCCTATATTGATGTTGTACTCACATAGCTTAACTTGTGCTGGCCTACATTGCTTTGGCCTTTGGATCCCTGGGCAGGATTCAGTAGTTTTATGTCTTTAGTGTTTACTCTTATATTTCACCTGAAACTTTTCTCTCGCCGCAGTTAGTTCTTTATTACTTATGACTTACTTAACCGACTCGGTTAACCATTGAAATGCTTATTTTGCCATAAACTGACACTACACAATAGCATTCTCTATATTTGACTGTCATGATGATATATAATATAGTGTATATGCTAATAATGCAATATGTTCCTAAATACGCCATCTTTCACTCTGTAAAATGGGGTCCCACAGGTAGGTTCCTACTGTCTGTTATTCTTATATTTTGGCAATGAGCCGTGTTCCACAGAAGGCCCTTGGCCCACACTTTGGACACCCATGCGTGATGGCTTCTGGCTGCCCCGGTGTCACGAGACAGTTTTCATACAAACGAGAAAGATCTCGCTAGATCTTGCGACACCCCTGCTATTAACATATAGGTCCAAATAATATAATGTATATAAATAAAAATAGATTTGAAATAAATGGTTGCCATCACAGCACACTCACCATAGGAAGGCGGGACTGCAGCATCTGCAGGTCCTCGTAGCCGTAGATCTGCTGTTTAAGGTACATTTGAATTGAGCAAATAATTGTAACTTTTCTATGTTGTGCTTGACGTGTAGCATTACCGGGTAAGCAGGGAGCAAGCCACCAGGGCCCATTATGTACTGGCTGGCCAGCAGAGGGGGCACTCCTTGGGCTAAGTTGGGAGGAGCTTTACCTGAAGGAGCCGTCAAAAGATTGTTGCAGACAAACTACCTCATTGTAAAAAATAAAAAAAAAGTAAACGTGCCTACCGGAAGAGGTGGTGAGCAGGGGTGCCGTGCGGCTGTTGGCAGCTGACAGTGTCCCATTTGTGCCGTTAGGGTTCAGGCCCGGTGCCCCAGACAGGTGCAGGACATTGGCGCTGGAACTGCTAACAGCCATGGGAGCCGAGGAGGGATTGGTGGCGTTAAGAGGCTGACTGGACGACGTGGAGAACCCATGAAGATTGTTGGCGCCCTCCTCGTTGCTCGCCTGAGTGAGGAGGAAACATTATTACCTTATATGGTCTGTGTAACGATGGTAAATGCATGTCTTTTTTTTTTTTTGGCTCACCGGGAGAGAGGAGCTTGTGGTGTGGGTCGGTCCAGATGAGTGAGAACTACTCACGTGGCTGGAAAGAAAGTTACGTCTCTTCGTCAGCAGGAGCTCATTACGTATTAAGCTACAAGCGTTACCTGTTGAGGGAGGGAATGGGCACCGAGTGGGAGGTGGCGGCTGCGGGGGAAGGTGTGTGATGGGCGGGGCCGCTGTCACTCAACATGACCGGAGACGCCGTTTTCACAGTCCTAGGCGACTGCGAAGCTGAAAAGAATACACAAAGAGCGTTAAAATTGCGATATGAGAAGCCACGCCCCCAAAGCCCACTCACCATCTGGTGTGCTCTGCGCTTTCAAGCCACAGAAACCATTCTGGGGCAAGAAGAAAAGAAACGTTATTCTTCAATACCTTCTTTGGCGCTCTCGTGCTCGCTATTCCTTACTGTGAGGGGTGCAGCAGCAGATGAAGGGCTCTCTTTGTTCTGAGAGAAAGCCAAGTGGGGCGGCATGGATCGGGGCCCGGCGCTCTCTACACGCTTGCTAGGTGTCGCAGCCATGGTGGAGGACGGAGCGGACGCGCCAGGAAGACCCAGGGACAGGGAGGGCGTGACACTGGGTAAGCCCAAGGACGGCGAGGGGAAGCTGGACTCCGGCAGGGCGGAAGGGAGGGTGGGCACGGTGCTCATGTGTTCGCTGTTCAAGCAACAAGACGGAACGTAAATTAAAGTGAATTTCCGCAAAGATTCAATATTAAGAAATTGAATATTTTTATAATTAGAACACAGAAAACCTGATTCTGACCTTCTCAATATGGTGTTTATCATTGTTAGGGCCCTGTAGGCTTGAAATAACACCCCTATAGTCTTAATATTCTTTGTTTAAAGCATATTGTTGTAAAGCGCGAGTTACGGGATCATCGCAAGGACACAGAGGTGTCGCAATAAACAAGCTACCAAGCTAACTAGCTAGCGTCCAAATTATTTATTCTAAACTTATGTTTCAAGCACAGTGGGGACAAAGAGAAAAGCCAAAAACTTAACCACTTCCACATGGAATGGGAGGATACCTTTTTTTTCTCCACTATGTCATATCATGCAGTGTTATGATAATGTCATTTCTCAGCAGTAACATTACTGACACCTAGTGACCAGAACACTTTTTAAACTAATAAGTCAGCCAATCACAAAACAGCATTTCATTTTGGAAAGAGCAAGGGACCACTGCATCCAGCCTGAAACTGGGTGAACACAATGTAACACACAAGGCACACGGACGTGTGGCGTTGTAAATAGACGCCGATGGAACCACGCGACACACCAAACCGTAGAAGAACGAATGCATGCGCATTGGTCCGTTGTCTTGCGCGTTTTGAGGCAAGTCTAGACTTTAGGACTGGTCACTTGTGGTGGCATCGTTTTAAAAAACGGAACCGACAAGCCAACGTCATATTTCCCTAGTCCCGTTTTTTAAAAAAAAAACATAACGCCATTTCCCTGCGGAAAACACCCTGCTTCTTCTACTTTTGTGCTGCAGTGTTTATTACAAAAAATTAATAAAAGGGGAAAAATGAGGGAGAAAAGTGCAAATGTGGTGGAGCAAATGGACATGCAGGGCTGGAAAAATACCTGACAGATACAGGAGGCTTGGAAAACAGGCTGCTCTGTGGCTGCTGGGTGGGGGTAGCCATGACCACCGCAGGTGCAGGGCTTTGCTCCTTCTGGGCCACGTCCACTGTCCCAGTACCGGTCTCGGAACCAAAGTCCAGAGCTCCAAACTGAACGTTAAGGCCCGAAACGTCGGCCGAGCCCGGCATCTCCACTGCAGACGAGGGGATCTGAGGACCAGATTGAAGAGCGTGAGTAGAAGTAGCCTTACTGTCATGTATGTATACCGTTTATGCATCCAACTCCACATTTAACACAATTTTGGGGTTCAGGCTCAAGGGCAGGAGGGGGATTCCAACTGCACTGCAGACAAAGACCTCCTTGGTAACATCAGCGGCCAGATGGAATATATTATATGCCACACCTACTTTATTTTAGTTATGAATGCATAAACATCCATAATATTGATGAATAATTATACAATAAAAAGCCCCAATCAGGGCACCTTGGAGGGAGGCGGGCCTCTGCGCTTCTGTGCCTTGAGCTGTCGCGTGGGAGGTTCTGTGATGGGCGAATCCACGCCAGGCAGCTTCAATCCTGGAGAGGCGCCATCTCTTACAAGAAGGACTGACACCTCATGACCTGAAGATGTTGGAGGAAGATTTGTGATCGATCCAGAACTTGTCAAGTACTCTAATTTATTAGCAAACTGTTTTAATTCCATCTTACCTGGCGGGGTGGGCGCTTGTGGGGCGTGTGAATGAGACAGAACCAGAGGATCTGCGGTGGGAAGGATGGATGATTGTTGGTGCTTCTGTGCTAGCTGGCTGAGCACCGCTGATGGTTCTGGCTGAAGCTTCATCTCCACTACGGGGAAGAGGAAACATTTCATGCACTGAACAACACACTTGGTTAGAAAACTGATCGGAGCGGACCGTGTAGGCCAGTAGCACGTCCGTTTTCCAGTCTCTGAGGTTTCATTTCCACCGAGGTGGCGGAGGGAGGAGCGGGGCTTGGTACCGCAGGCGGCACTGCATCTTTGGAAACGCTACCATTGCTGGTGGGGGCGGCCGAAGTCTGACTTGCTCTCTGACCAAGCCGAGGCCCGTTGGGCTGCTCTGCTGTCCTGGCGTCCGATGCCGGCGCTGGCTTTGGTGCACTCAGAGACCCAAAAGCAGTGCCCAGGACTGAGGACTGGGAGGACCGGAAGGGAAAAGGACAGTTACATGATTGTGACGTGCAGCAGTGTTGGTGGCTGAAGGAGTGGTCGTCAGTACCAGGGCGGCATGCGCGTAAGTTGTGCTAGCGGAGGCGGCGTGGGCGTAACTGTTGGCTGTGGCGTGGGCGTAGCTGTGTGTTGCTGTGCGTCCGTTGTGTTGGGAGTTGGTGAAGACCAGGCCTTGGCCCAAATCCTCCGGCCCATCAACCAGGTCTGACTCCACAGAACCAGCCCCAGACTTTGGCATGAGGCTCCCTAGATCCACACTGGAAGAAGACAAACAAAATCGTCCTACTTTTTTTTTTTATTATTGGAGTGCATGTCAGTGGCACCACGACTCACTTTTGTCCAGGTGGGATGTGGTTTCCTGGAGTGGAAGAGGAAGTGAATACTTTGGTCTCGGACAACTGTGGACAAGGAAAGGCCATCTTTAGCCAACACAGCCACTCTTATCACCAAAGCGGGCTCACACGCCTTCATTCGTAGAAAGCATGGTCGGTAACGACCACAATGTATCCGAGCGCACAAAAAACGTGACCTACTTTCGGATTACGTCGACTGGAGCAGTGCAGGTAATGTTTTGTCATGCGCAGTGGTACCTTGGCACACAATTCAGATTTTATTTGTTCACAAACATACATATAGTGCGACGTGCGATGAAATGTATTGTACGACTGTCCAACCTGTAACCATTTAAGGGATAAAATAGATAAAAAATAATAAAGAAAATAAACTAGGTATGAAATATGGGGTAAAATAAAGTGCAAAAATACAATACAGATAAAATAAGTACAAAAGTACGGGTGCGTCCCAACTAACGAGTCCTTTTAGATGCGAGGCGTCTCTCCGCTGATTTTTGCTTTAAACTGCGCACCAACATGTGGGGTATGAGCTGCCAACGTGACGACCATGGCTGAAGTCGGCTGTAAATGGCATTATCCGTGCCTGCTAGCAGAACTACCGAGCCACCGGAAAAGAGTTTAAAGCCTCCATAAAGCATGCGGACATTACAGCGATATCGTTTATACTATTTATTAAGTGTTGTGCAGAACTATGGCATCACATTAAAATGACAAAATGAATGCCTGCAGGACTACTGTGTCTCCTCAAAAAGGTCATCAGATCTTACCTTCACGCATTCCCACATAGCATCAGCATTTGGGAGCAAATGTGAGGTGAAAGAAAAAGGGTAAAGATACAGCATAGTATTAGTAGCCTAGTGTGCACGGGGGGGCGTCAGTAGGTGGTTTCAAGGCCCGTCAAAGAAAGTGGGACAAATCACTGCTCGCATCAAACATTAAAAAAACGGAAACATTTCCAACTGTATATTATTTTATTAATAAAATAATGGCCCATATTTACTACATTGATGTCCTTCTACCTCAAATTTGATATAGTTATAATTGTAGTTTATCAATCATTTACATCCCTACTTATTACAAATAAAAACGTATTTCTGTCTGCAATTATTATAATGTGTTATTATGGACAAAATGTGAGTAATCATGATTAAATATTTTAATAGTTGGTTGGAAAACTGCTCACAAATAAACGCGGCCATTTTTCTCAAGGGCTCATGTCAAACTGTCGACCGGCACTTCCTCCTCACGAACAACATCCCCCAGCGAGCCTTCGGGCGCCCTGCTGGTAAAGCGTTTTTGATGCTGTAGAGCTGTTCCTACCGGCTACAACTACAATATCTAACCATCCAACACATAGAAATAAAGCACCACCGCCATCAAGTGCGGCTAAAGTATCTCTAACCTACTTTTTCTTCTTGCTGGGAGTAGCTTATGTCAGCGAGTGGGCAACCTGGTGGAAACACCCGCTCTGCAGGTTAAGATACAAACATTGGCCCAAATTTCCCACTCACATGATTGGATTAGCACAAAATGGCTCCATATTCAAGTGCGTGAGCGACGGCAAAAAAAAAAGAAAAAGCAACGGCTACTGCAAACCTCGCTAGCCTTGGATTAAGTGTTCCGCGTGAGGCAATCACAACATAACCCTGATCAATTCCAACCTACTGATAGTGCCCCCCCCCACTTACGTCTTCGTTCCAGTCTTCTGAAGTCCAGTCTTCTGAGTTGCCTCCCCATGTTGCTGGAAAAAAACAACATGGTAGCCAAGTCAGTGAGACAGCGTTTGATGAATTGCACTTATCGGCACTACAAGGGTGGCAACGGAACAACCAACTCGAAAAACTGGAATAAGCCATTTTCTGGCCAAGATAGGAATCATGCAACAGGTGATTGCTGATGCCAGGCCAAGCGTTTGGATTTCTGGAAACTGGCCAGTAAATACGGAATCAACTGCTGAAACACGGAATTGTGTGAATGGAATGCGGTCGTGGTGAGGAGAAGGAACGTTTGTGTGGGCAAGTGTCAGCGCTCAATCGTGGCGGAATCAGCGTGTGTGCGCGACTCAGGGTGGGTGGGTGTGTGTGTGTGTGTGTTTACACTGTGTTGTGTTTTACCGCTTGTTATCGTTAACGAGCGTTTTATGATGCCCTCTGACATCGTGCAAGTTCTGAGTGAAATAAGAACATTAAAATAGAACATCTGACAACGCATTAGAATTGAAAGGATGACCTCCTTAACCACAAGCATTAGAGGATTTTCTAGCAATGTGTGCAGAGGCTGACCTCCCATTGGAAAAGTTAGCCAAGCCACATCCACTCCTGGAATACTGAAAATGTTTGCGTTTCATTTCACAGACCTTTTGTTTACCGTCAAAAACGTATAGTCTATGGCGGTAAAATAAGTGGAAAAGGTAAAAAATTGAATAAAAAAATAAAATGGGTTTCATAGGAGCTACCACATCACATGCTGCTCCCAATAAAAACAGTTCATCTTGTAGTCCTTCACGTTACTTACCAGTTGCCTCGGGAGGCTCGTTGGCGTCACCTTCCCAAGTCTCGTGGCGACCAGCAGCGTTGGCGCCGTAGTCGGCAGGATTGAAGGTGCTGGGAGTATGAAAATAGCGAGAACATGAGCAAAAAGGAGGGGTGTGTCGCTGCTAATGAGCAGACCTTCCAGGGAGGTGCACAGACTTTGGTGTCCACATGCATACTTTTGAGATATGTGCTTGTAATAAACATCGCCACCTCCCGTCAGTCTTCCTCAGGAACAAAACGTGTTCTTACCCCATTCCCTGGGAGAACCTGCTGCCTACAGCTGCTCTTCCTCCTCTGCCTCGACCACCTGCCCCTGAGAACATGTGGCGTGCCGTTATTGTACTTTCACCCTCAAACAACGAAACCTTCAAGTGCCGTTCTGTAAATGGCGACTACTAAACCAACTTGGACTTTCTCTACCGCCCTAAAAAGCAACACTAAACCGTTTCTGCCTACTAAGCTGCGGGTCATGGAGGAGGTGGAGGCCCGCAGCTCCCTATTAGCGCCCCCCCACCACCCCACTGAACCCCGATAGGTGGCAGCTGTGAGGACTAAGCTCATTCCACAAATGATGAGTGCCAAAATACTTGGAAGGCTTGTCGACACAAATAGCCGTCTGCTCGCTATGTTAAGTCTCCAAACATGTGATGCAATCCGCTGAAGACGACGCGCGCAGAACACACACACACGCTTCCTCGTCTCCTACCTTAGTCTGGTACGACGGCCCAGACCAAAAATGTAAAAAGGAAACAAAGATACTTTGTGTGCACTTGACTGCCGTTCAGTTAGCGCTCACACTTGCAGCATAGGTATATTTTAGGGCAGTTTACGGCAGTCGGCCATTTATTTAATGAATTCTGTTTTAGTTTTCTCGCATAGTTGACGCGAATGCATCATGGCAAGCCACGCCTCTCCGTTATGACGACAGGCGGCAGCACAATGTCACTCCCTACAAAGTCTGACACTCTTTTTAGCTTTGTTCTGACCTTCGTTCCAACTCTAACTCGTCTCGGAACAGGACCTCATTGTCGCTACCGTGAGTTGCATTCAAGGACACAACGAACTCGGAGCAACTATTTGCTAGGTGTGTGGTCTAAATAAACAAAGTCCAAGAAAATAAATAAGCGGATATTCTTATCACTCACTCTGTACTTCCGCATTAAGAGCTACAATTTGCTACATTTAAGACTGCTTGGAAATCCCAGAAAATAAACTCAAAACAAGGGAGTTCAAGTTACGTGGGGTCCTTGAACGCAATCCCTCACTGCTCCTAACACAGTTAAAGTGTGATTCCAATGTTGTGCTACTATTAAAAGGCAAACAGATTATCAGTCATGTGTGCCACCTTTCAGCTTGATTTAGTGTGATGATTAATTTGGAACTAATTAATCTGAATTAAATTTTTCATTTATCATCATTTGACAGCCCTGATACATCTACAAAGTTTTAGGGTTACAAAAACACTCCAATAAATCTATGAAAAAAATTAATTTGGGTTGGTAAATACAAGAATCGCCAGAGAACCAAAATAACGCCGCATGCGGCACAAAAATACAGTCTGCACCTCATGCACAGCTACGATGAGGAAGGGATAACCGCTTGTACATCATATCAAGTGTTTGGGTGTGGTCAGCGGTACACTTGCCTCTCTGAGAACTAGATTCCACTTGCCAACGAACCGAGCCCCACCTCCTCTGAGGTGGTTTTAGTCCGCCTGATTGGTTCGGGCCAAATCTAGCCACACGAGCAAAGAGGGGGTACTAGAGTTTGTTTTACCCGAATCAAAATGACACATGTGAACGCACCCATTGGGAGGATGCAGTCACTCCCAAATCACCCCGTCATCAAATTAGTCTGGAGGATTACTGGCGGTGAAAGCGGAAATGATGGGCTGTCACTGCCGACGTGACAGACAAAAAGCATTCATCATTCCAGTGTTGAGCTCACGGTCAGAAACCCCGGAAAGTTCCACTGTGGGAATTCTGGCACATTTGTGTTGCGAGAAATAACGGATCCTTTGTATGTTGAAATGCTCTCATCACCAGAGGCGGGGGAAGTGCTGACAGTGAAGTCGACACATTTCATGCAACGCTCACCTCTGCCTCGCCCCCTGCGGCCACGGTCTGCACCCCTTTCCCCTGGCGACACCTCCAGACCGTTCTCCTCAGCACGACCTGGATGCAAAAGTTGAAAGGTGAGTGAGACGTCAGGATAACGCCACAGGCCATCAAAAAATCAAACATCCACTATCGCAATAAAGCATAAATCAGTGGTTCTTAACAAAAATAAACAAGTTACAATTCAAATTATCATTACTTTTTTTTTAATAATAATAATAGTAATCATAGAATGCCCGTTTCTTCTGTAGAGCAACCCTCTAACTGGGCATGAATAGATTCAACGAGGCGCAATACTGTACCTGTAAGTCCTCATTGGGGGCGAAATTCCCCTCGTCACACAACATGAGACCCTCGTGTCTTTATAGCGAGTTTTTTCTCTGGCCGATATGAGAGCGATCTAGCGGACGGACGGCACTCTAAAGCTCACACTCGATGCCCTCCCCTTGGCTTGGCCGAATCTCCCATTAACATGGCGGAGCAAGCAAATACCACAGATAAGATGTGTTCAGGGACATCAGGTCATTGCACAATTGTTTTCCCGACAAGACCGGGTCGCGCCCTGAAAAGCACTGCCATAAATGATCCGAATCAGAGAGTCTCCGACAGTTGCATGGTTTATAAAATCAAACCTGCGGATGTTTGTTGTTTTAAATTAACTTAGCTCCATTTGCATCTAGCAGCCTTATGTAGCTCCGCATTCGCTTTAAAATGTCAGACACTCTACACAGCTGGCGGTGTGAAACTTAACCGTGTCATGGGTGCCATTAATATCTGGGGGCGTAGTTTGCGCCTTACTGTTATTACAACATTGGTTTTATTGCTGCGGTGTTGTTCAATATACCTTTTAAGAAATCCAAAACAGCCGTAAAGACTTTAGAGGAGGTTTCAAATATGAGAAATAGCTACCCGTCCTCTTTGTGGTTTAGGCCCCGATTATAATTACAGTATAAAACCTGAGCATTCGCTCATTTAAATCATTAAATTACTCAATTAACTCAAATTATAGAACAATTAAGTGCTATATAGTAGTGCTAGCTATAACTTATATTCCATTGAAATTTGTTCAAGGAGCATCAAGGTTACATTAAAAAAAAGAAAAAAGGGGTTTTTTGTCCCCGGCTTACCTTCACGGCCTCGGCTGATACCGCGGCCCCTCCTGTTGGAGCCCCCCCGCCCTCGACTGGCCTCCCGCTCTCCTCCCTTCTTTTCTCGGCTCTCCTTCACCTCCGAGGGGCCTCCTTCTTTGCCAAGGCTGCGCTTCTTCCCGACGGTCTCCCAGGAGTTCTGACGATGCAAAAACAAACCAATGAAACGGCAATCTGCTAACAATTCAACTGCAGGGGTGGGGGGAAGAAATAACGCGTGGTGGCGTACCACGGTGTCCGAGGTGCTCTCCAGCAGGAAGTTGATAGCTCTGTTTACATCCTCGTTGCAGTCGTGGAGGGCGACCATGCACTCGTCTTGAGTCTTGCCGGTGACCTCGATCAGCTGCGGGGTTTTGGTGGGTTTTGGTCATTTGTGACGGCCCGCCAGGTAAGAGAGCGAGGGAACGGCCAAAGAAACGAGGTCACAACCCAAATACCTGTTTGACTTTGCCCTCAAAGACGGCGTCGTTCTTGTCGCAGATCATTTGGGCCAAACGAATCTGTTCTGCTGTTGCCTGAGCGTGGAAAAAGGCGTCAGCGAGACAAACGACCAAAACAAGAACGTTACTTGTTAAGACAGACTCCCGTGCTGTCCGCAGAACAACAGGGGAACCTCTGTTCCCATTTTTGTGGAAACGGTGCCTTTGAAAGTCACAAAACATTGAGGTTTGTCAAATCCCAAGAGACATCAGCTTAGCAAACAGTTGTGTTTAATTCAGTGTTTCTCCCTTTTTGTTGGCTTTTTGAACAGCCTTAACAAGGAAGGACTAAAAAGCTGGACCACATCCAAAGCTGAGTCCCACTTGAAGCCTTTCAAACTCATGGATGGGCACGTCAGGACAAGATTCAAGGTATGTAGCGACCCTATATTTATGCCGATATGCATGCTTGTGTTCTGGTTGTCTGATTCGGGTTGTCGTGAACGCACCAGGAATGGGGGGGCGTGTCAGTTGAGGGAGCCACTGTTGTGCTGGCACGCGTGCCGTTATTTCTTGGAATAAAAAGCTTGTTGATCAAACACATCCGCGTGGCTTTAATAGTGTCTGTTACGTTTTGTATGATGATATTCATTCACTTGTGGTGGTTGGACTTTATTCAGATAAAATGTTAATGCATTTGCCATGAATTCTTTGTTTTGTTTGGGGGGGGGCAACATCTCCCTTAGCATTATGTTTAGGGCAATGTCCCAATGACTTCCTCCCTTCAAACTAGAAGATCAATTTATTTCTACTTTCCGTGACTCCTATTGACTTATTATGCATAACCCGCAAGGACCGGTAACATTACAGTCATTCTATGACTCATCCACGTGATGCTGCGCATGTTCACGTTAGCGCTTTGCCCTCAAAACTGCAAACCTGGGATGAGGGGGGCACTAAACACCTGTCATCCACCCACCTGTATCTGTTTCTGCGGCTGTGTCGTCTGTGTGGTAGTGGGCAGCGTTCTGTCCCGAGTCCCCCGGGCTTGATTGCTGACCACAGAAGTCATCATATACAGTATATACAAAACAATGTATGTACAAAATAGAAAAAATCTGTAGGGGAGAGAGAGAGAAATAAGTGGAGAAAACGTGTTTACAATTGACTACAAAGCATGGCTCATTAATATACAGTGAGCCAGCACTGTAGTGGACTATACCATTTAAGACTATAACGCCATCTGTCACCCAGCAGGGTTAAATTTAGCCCCCCCAGCGCGGACAGTCCGGGTGTCATCTTACAACCCCCCCCCCACTGTCACCCGTACAAAAACACCAACAGGGTGCAGCAGCAAATGTTACGCAACCACTTTAATAAGAATAATAACACGAAGTTTCGATTTGACGAAAGTGCGAAGACTAAACATCGCCACAACAATTCGTTATCCACAACACGCCGCCGTCTAATTTGGCTTGATGACTAATGGTAGATAATTGGCACGCAGCGCAAAGTTTAAAAAAAGAAAGTATTCAACTGTCGTGGTGGTGACATAAGGTAGACGTACGAGGAAGCAAAACAACGACAACCGCAGTGATTAACACTTAGCATGGCTCTGGGCTGGCTAGCTAGCTGGCTATCTTTAGCCGGGCTAGTGGCCACTTGGTCTTTGTTCCGTGCGCGACTCCAACACGATACCCCACTCGAAGCCTAACGTGGTCTAGAAGACGCATTTGCGGCAATCCACCGATCGACGTCATCCGGCGTGTTCCCCGTGTTTTGGCAACGGGTCGAAACTCAAAATTCGCCTTATTTCAAAAGTCCCAACTCAGATGGAAGCTAACGCTAAGCGGTAGGCTAGCAAACGTGACGGGACTGATGGCCGGGAACGCGCGGGGTTTGGCGCTAAAAAAAAAAAAAAACACGCTATATTACCACTTCAGTCTAAGAAAGGTGACACGTGTGAGTAGCACAATATTTGACGAGAAACTAAACAAGCAGCTTCGGCATTACGCCTGACTAGCCCGGCATGAGAACGGCCTGCCCGCATAGACTCAACTCAGTGAGTAAAGGGCGTCGTGTTCCGAAAGTCGGTCGATCGCCTCATTCAAACTACAAAGGTCGTCGTAATAACGTCGCGGGGCGCGCGCCACTAACTAATCGGCACTAACAAGTAGCGCCATTACTCTTTTCGTTACCTGCTAACACGCTTCGCTCCGCCAGCAGCCGCAGCAGCAGATGTCACGTGACCCTCCGCGCGTTGTTGAGCGTTGTGCAGCCAACAGAAACCGGCCCTGCTGGTCACGTGGCTGCAAAGCCCGGACGCGCGTTTTGCCGGCCACGAGCGCGCGCCGTCGTTGAACAAACACAGGCGACAGTTGTAAAAGCAATTGCAATTTCATGCTTATTTCCTATCTATATATTTACATTTTTATTACTGGCTTGGTTTGACGCAAAAAATATGTGCAAAAGTTTTACATTACAAAAAGTATATCAATAATAAATACATTTGGCTGATATTTTCTCACCAGTTTCAAATGTACTGTAGTGTTCATAGTTTATTATGCCATCAACTTTTCCTTTCGGCTTATCCCTTCAGGGGTCGCCACAGCGGATCATTTGGCTCTACCTAACCCTGTCTTCTCGCACAAACTACTTTCATGTCCTCTATGGTCTTCCTCTAGGACTCCTGCCTGGCAGTTCAAAACTCAGCATCCTTCTACCAACATATTCACTATCTCTCCTCCCGACCATCTCAGTCTGGCCTCTCTGACTTTATCCCCAAAACCTCTAACATGTCCTGTCCCTTTGATGTGCTCATTCCTGATCCTGTCCATCCTGGTCACACCCAAAGACAATGTCTTGTGCACAAAGACACACTGTAATGTAATCGTCAAACAGATTTATTGTTTCCAAATAAATAGTACAATAAGTAGAAGAAATATCACAATAAATTACTGTAAACACCTTAAACTCAGGTCTGGACTGGCCGAGCGTTATTGAAATAAATATTTTTTCATCCCTGAGTTGCTGCATGAGGCATCGACATCGTCCAAGCAGATCGGGGGTGAAACAAGGAAACAAGGAGATTGAAAAACTTTTTTTGCACACTGAGAGATGAACAGTTAATACAGTACATGTCTATCCTATGAGCTTGGTTTATTCAAGCAGCTGCTTTACTATTATGTTGTTGTGCTGGAGCTCCCTCAAGGAGCTGCTCATGCGATACATGCGCAGCTTGGTTCTCATGCTGTGCAGACAGCGAGCATTCCGCTCCATGATGTCCTCCAGCTTGCCCACATAGTCCCCAAACGCCTGCAGAAGAGCAGCAAGTCAATTAAAACCCAATTGCACGCATTGTGTTGCACGACGGAGTATTAGGGCCACATAAAAAAAAAAAATTGAGATTCCGACATTAAAAGTTGTAATTTCTCCAGAAAAAAGTCTGAATTTTACAAGAAGACAACTTTCAAATTTACCTTTGACCAAGACCAAAGGTCATACAAGTATCCCGTTTTTGCAGCTGTCTCAGGTGATGCCTGTTACGACAGAATACTAAAATAACCTTTGTTTTAAAGAACAAAGGCAAAATTTTCAACTATTGTCGTAAATTTACAGGAAAAAGCTGATAATAATACAAGACTAAAGTCGTAAATTTTACGTGAATCTAAGTTGTACCTCGATGTATTTTGAGACACCTATGAAAAGGGGGGTCTTATGTGGAGGGGGCAGCGCTACATGAGGGTACCGGTGAGATGATGCTAATCACGATGCTAACCCATCCCCAACTGCTGTTTTTCTGTCTTACTATGAATAAAAACAGGAAGCAAGAGGAAAGCTTCCTTCCTTCCTAAAGAACTATGCTATATTTTCCCTCCGACATGATGACACATAATATGTTCTCTCAAAAAAATACGAGAAAGAGTTGTAAATTTACGAGAAAAAAGTTTTAATTTTCTGAGAAAAAAGTCGTAACATTACGAGTGAAAAAAAATCTTATTTTTATAAAAAAAGTCGCGATTGTACTAAAATTTTTAACTAATTTTTACAAGAGTTAAGTGGTACATTTATGAGAATCAAAGCTGTAACTTGATGTTACAGGCATTGCCTGAGACAGCTATGAAAGTTGGGCCTTATCTGGAAAGGGAAGGGCTACGTGAGGGTACGGGGAAGATGATGCTAATCATGATGTTAACCCATGCTAATCTGTTTGCTGTCTTGTTATAAAGAAAAGCCTCCTATATTGCCTTAAAAAAGTCGTAATTTTCCCAGAAAAAGTTGTAATATTACAGGAAAAAAGTCTTATGTTATGACAAAAAAGTTTTTATGGGAATAAAGTCGTAAATGTACATCTTTTTTTCCATTAATTTTGTTTTAAAAAAAGTTTTTTTTTTTTAAATTTTTTGACAAAGAAGTTGTCACTTTACAAGAAAAACTTAATTTTAAGGGAATAAAAGTTGTAATTTTACAAGAAAAAAGTCGTGCTTTTATGAGAAAAAACTCGTAAATTTACAAGTTTTACTATTGTAAATTTAATTTAAATAACTTGTAAATTTGTGACAAAAAAATTTGTAATATGACTTTTCTTCTTGTAAATTTACTTTATTCTCAAAATCTCAAGATGATTATAATACTCAGGCATTGCCAGAGACAGCTATAAAGACAGGCGACTTGACTTGTGTGACCTTTGGCCTTGGTCAAAGGTCCTATGTCCTCCGTCAAATGTACAAATTTTACTCTGGTAAAATTACAAGTATCGTTCTCGGAAAATTACAACTTTCAATCTCAAATTTCCGATTTTTTAAACACAAAATTACGACTTTTAATCTTGAAATCTCCGAATTTTTTTCATTGTGGCCTAATGCTCGTCGCTGTGTTGCACCGAATTGAAATAGATATTTTCCTCTGACCATATGGGGTTGCTTGCACAGGAGGGCCTGCTCCTCCTGCAGTAAAGGCTCCATCTCCTGTAGTTTCTCCCAGTGGGCCTGGATGACACGCCACCTTTAGAGTTTGGGGGCGAAAGGAACGCAACAGGAAAGATAAGATGAAAATGTGGCGTTCAGGGTACAGTTGTGCTGAAAAGTCTTAGACCACCATTGGAAAAGTAAAACGGATTCCTGTGTTTATGGAGAACGAGGCGTTAATTGGAAAACAGCAATAACTGGAGAGCGGTTGAAAGTTCATACATCCAAAAACTCAGTCTTCATAACATTTTTGAACGTTAATGAGGCGTAAGTTGGAGCATTTAAGGTATGCAAACACTGAATGGAATAAGATGCAATGAGATGGCCGAAGGCTCCTCCGTGAATCACCACCTTATCGTGGTGGAGGGGTTTGAGTGCCCGAGTGATCCTAGGAGCTATGTTCCCGGGGGCTTTATGCCCCTGGTATGTTCTCCCAAGGCAAACAGGTTCTAGGTGACGGGCCAGACTAAGAGTGATTCAGAAGACCCTTATGAAGAAGAACAAGAGGAGTGACCGCACCTCGCCCAGACGTGGGATACCTGGGCCTCACCCTGGAGCCAGGCCTGGGGGAGGGGCTCGCAGGCGAGCGCCTGATGGCCAGGCCTTCACCCGTGGGGCCTGGCCGGGCCTAGCCCCTAAGAAGCCACACGGGATCTCCCCCCCGCAGACCCACCACCTACAGGGGCAAGCATAAAGGTCCGGTGCATTGCGATTTGGGCAGTGGTCGAGGGCGGGTGTCCAGGCGACCTAGTCCTCGGCGGCCAAATCTGGTTCGTGGGACATGGAATGTCACTTCTCTGGTAGGGAAGGAGTCCGAGGTTGTAAAAGAGGCTTAGAAATTCAGACTAGATATAGTCGGACTCACCTCAACCCACAGTTTGGGCTCTGGAACCAAATTCCTTGAGAGGGGCTGGACCTTGTTCTTCTCTGGAATTGCTGCAGGGGAGAGGCGACGAGCTGGTGTGGGCTTATTAGCCCCCCGGCTTGGTGCCTCTGTGTTGGAGTCATCCCCAGTGAACGAGAGGGTTATTTCTCTTCGCCTTAGGGCTGGGGAAAGGGTCCTGACTGTGGTTTGTGCGTACGCGCCAAACGGCAGTTCAGAGTACCCAGCCTTCTTGGAGTCTCTCAGAGGGGTTCTGGAGAGCACCCCAGCTGGTGACTCCATATTTCTATTGTGAGACTTCAACGCCCATGTGAGCAATGACAGTGTGACTTGGAGGGGCGTGGTTGGGAGGAACGGCCTCCCTGACCTGAACCCGTGTGGTGTGTTGTTGCTGGACTTCTGTGCGAATCACAGTTTGTCCATAACAAACACCATGTTCGAACATAAGGATGTCCATAAGTGCACTTGGCACCAGGACACCCTAGGTCGCAGGTCTATGATCGACTTTGTGGTCGTATCATCAGACACGCGCCTGCATGTTCTGGACACGCGGGTGAAGAGAGGGGCTGAGCTGTCAACTGACCACCACCTGGTGATGAGTTGGATTAGATGGTGGGAAATGATGCTGGACAGACCTGGCAAACCCAAACGCGTAGTGAGGGTGTGCTGGGAACGTCTGGCAGAGTCTCCCGTTCGTCGAGTCTTCAACTCTCATCTCCGGCCGAGCTTCGCCTGCCTTCTGAGGGAGAACCGGGATATTGAGTCCGAATGGGCCGTATTCCGTGCCTCCATTGCTGAGGCAGCCAGTCGTAGTTGCGGCCGCAAGGTGGTCGGTGCCAGTCGTGGTGGCAAGCCCCGAACCCGATGGTGAGCACCGGGGGTTAGGGCTGCTGTCAAGCTGAAGAAGGAGTCCTATCAATTCATGGATGGCTTGAGGGACTCCCGAAGCAGCTGACAGGTACCGGCAGGCCAAGCGGCACGCGGCTTCGGCAGTGGTCGAGGCAAAAACTCGGGTGTGGGAGGAGTTCGGTGAGGCTATAGAGCACGACTTTCGGTCGGCCTCGAAGAGGTTCTGGCAAACCGTCCAACACCTCAGAAAGGGGAAGCAGCCCCCAGTTCACACTGTTTACAGTGCGGAAGGGGGCTTGCTGACCTCGACTGTGGAGATAATTGGTCGGTGGAAGGAATACTTTGAGGCCCTTCTCAATCCCACTGACATAACTTCCGTAGAGGAAGCAGAGTCTGAGGATACGTACGTGGACAGTTTTATCACCGTGGCTGAGGTAAACGGGGTAGTTAAATCACTCCCCAGTGGCAAGGCTATGGGGGTAGACGAGTTCCGCCCTGAATTCCTCAAGGCTCTGGATGTTGGGGGACTGTGTTGGTTGACACGCCTCTACAACATTGCATGGAAGTCAGGAACAGTACCTCTGGCAGACCGGGGTGGTGGTCCCCATTTTTAAAAAGGGTGACTTGAGGGTGTGCTCCAACTATAGGGGGATCACACTCCTCAGCCTGGGAAAGTCCTGGGAAAGTCTACTCCAGGGTGCTGGAGAGAAGGGTACGACCGTTAGTTGAACCTCGGCTACAGGAGCTGCAATGTGGTTTTCGTCCCGGTCGCGACACACTGGACCAGCTCTACAGCCTTGCAAGGGTACTGGAGGGTATGTGGGAGTTTTCCCAACTGGTCTACATGTGCTTTGTGGACTTGAAAAAGGCATCCGACCGTGTCCCTCGCGGTGTCCTGTGGGGGGTGCTCCGGGAGTACGGGATTGGTATTGGTGGCCCGCTACTACGTGCCATTTGGTCCTTGTACAATCGAAGCAGGAGCCTGGTTCGCATTGCCAGCAGTAACTCGAGCTTGTTTCCGGTGAACGTTGGCCTCCGCCAAGGCTGCCCTTTGTCACCGATTCTGTTCATAATCTTCATGGACAGAATTTCTAGGCGCAGTCAAGGTGTTGAGGGAGTCCAGCTTGGTGACCTTAGGATCTCGTCTCTGCTATTTGCAGACGATGTGGTCCTTATGGCCTCATCAGGCTGTGACCTTCAGCGTTTACTGGAGCGGTTTGCAGCTGAGTTTGAAGCTTCTGGAATGAGACTCAGCACCGCCAAATCCGAGGCCATGGTTCTCAGTCGGAAACGGGTGGACTGTACCCTCCGGTTTGGGAGTGAGGTCTTGCCTCAGGTGGAGGAGTTCAAGTATCTCAAGGTCTGTTCACAAGTGAGGGAAGGTTGGAGCGTGAGATCGACAGACAGATTGGTGCAGCATCTGCAGTAATGCGGTCGCTGTACCGGACCGTCGTGGTGAAGAGAGAGCTGAGCCGGAAGGCAAAGCTCTCTGTTTACCGACCGATCTACGTTCCCACCCTCACCTATGGTCATGAGTTATGGGTCATGACCGAAAGAACGAGATCGCGGATACAAGCGGCGGAAATGAGGTTCCTTCGTAGGGTGGCTGGACTCACCCTAAGAGATAGGGTGAGGAGCTCAGCCATACGGGAGGAGCTCAGAGTAGAGCCGCTTCTCCTTTACATCGAGAGGAGCCAGTTGAGGTGGCTCGGGCATCTAGTCCGGATGCCTCCCGGGCGCCTCCCTGGTGAGGTGTTTCGGGCATGCCCAGCCGCGAGAAGGCACCGGGGAAGACCTAGGACACGCTGGAGGGACTATGTCTCACAGCTGGCCTGGGAACGCCTTGGTGTCCCCCCGGTGGAGCTGGAAGAGGTCGCCGGAGACCGGGAAGTCTGGACTTCCCTACTGAAACTGCTGCCCCCGCAACCCGGACCAGGATAAACGGAAGAAAATAGAATGGAATGGAGATGGCCGAAGGGGTACATTGTGGTTTTGTTCCAAAGTAAGAATTTCTCACCACTCTGCAAAATAATAGCCTCCTAAAGAATGAAATACAAGCTGTCATCAAAGGGGAAGAATCCGCAGCGCAGGCTCCCCCTTCTAATCGCCGTGCAACGAGGGCCTGGAAGCAGCACAAATCCCCCCACAACGCAACCCAACACCTGATTGGTCACCGAGCCAAAAAGGCGGCGCGTGGCTTGTGGCAGAAATACAGAAAAAAAACAGACCATGCCATTTAGGTAGTTAAGAACAATGTCAGTGACAACACCATTGAACACAAGATGCGGTTTTTAAATTCAACGATGTCATTAAGGGATAAAAAAATTAAAATGCAAAGCTACATCGTCCTGTGTGAAAAAGTCATGTTAGCCTAAAGATAACAAGTGGTGCCAGAACTTGCAATGAGTCTGGGGAGGAATTTAGCAGAATTGTTGTCGTTCAGTCACATTGGAGGCTTTTCCAGCATGCCGCCTCTTTAAGGTCATACCACAGCATCTCAATAGGATTCCGGTCAGACTCCAAAGTCTTCATTTGTTTTTTCTTCTGCCATTTAGAGGTGGACTTGCTGGTGTGTCTGGTGTGTTTTGGGTCATTGTCCTGCTGCAGAAGTTAGTTTCAGCTCGAGGTCACCAAGAGACGGCCGGACTTCTTCAGGATTTTTTGCTAGACTGCAAAATTCACGGATCCATTTATCACAGCAGGTCTTCCAGGTCCTGAAGCAGCAAAACAGCCCCAAACCATTACATTACCACCACCATCTTTTACTTTTGCTATGATGTTGTTGTTCAAAAATGCAGCGTTACTTTTACGGCATATGTAACGGACCACACGCCTTCCAAACAGTTCAGCTGAGTATTTTCCTAAAGGTGAAGATGTTTTCTGGCAAAATTGAGACGGGCCTTAATGTTCTTTTTGTTCAGCAGTGCTTTTGGTCCTGGAACTCTTTTTCCTCATCGTCTTTCTTATGGTGGAGTCATACGCTGACCTTATCTGAGGCAAGTGTGGTCTGCAGTTGTTTGAATGTTGTTGTGGGGTCTTTTGTGACCGCTCAGATGAGTTGTCGTTGCGCTCTTGGGGTCATTTTGGTTGGCCGGCCACTCCTGGGAAGCTTCACTTCTGTTCCATGTGTTCGCCATTTGTGGATAACGGCTCTCGCTGTGGTTTGCTGGAGTCCAGAAGCTTTAGGAATGACTTCATAACTTTTTCCAGACTGATAGATCCCAATTAATCTGTTGGGTTTCTCTCTTAATAAAAAAGTGTCATTTAAAAACTGCATTTTGTTTTTACTGGTGTTGCCATTGACTAATATTTACATTTCATTGAAGAACTGAAACATTTCAGTGTGACAAAGAAATAAATGATTATTTGTTATATAAACAGGAGTTGATTTGGTCTCAGAAATGTTGATAATAATATGCTTTAGTGTAATTTGTGGCACGAGAAACCTGCATTGTTTTGTGATACGGTCAATGTAAGTCGCATTTTCTCACTGTACTTTTTTTTAAATGAATGTAAAAAAGTCTTTATTCTATTCTACTTACTTGGCATGATCCATGTGGCCCACATGGCACATCCGCAGTGGAAACTCCTGGTTGACAGTTCTCGCTTTACAATGCAGTTCTCCAGAACTTCCTGTCTGGACTTGATGGGCTGAGAGGACTGGGAGACGTTGGTCAGTCACAGGGTTTGCGGGACTTTGAAGACAAAGTTTGCAGGGGATGTTTTGCTGGGGTTCTTGTGCAGTCGGGAGATCGTTCGCGGGGGTTTCGAGGGTTAGATCCGCGGCTAGCCTGGCGTCAGAAGTGGGATCACGAGGGTCCTTTGCGGGGTCTTCCCCCTTTGCGTGCGTGAACTCCAGCTTCTTCTCGAGAAGACCGAGATAACGATTGGCGTGGTGTCTTTGACTCGCGGTGGAGTCCTCACTAGCACCTTCCTGAGACATTCTGAGCGTTTTTTGTACCTGAGAGTCTCTGCAGATGCCGGACGGCACCGCTGGGGTTTTCTTAAAAAGTCGAGGTAGGTTTTTGGATTCCCCGCTGTTTTGCTGGAAGGTATGGGACACGTGGGCTGGTGACTGGTCAACGTCCACCGTGTCGACGCTGCGGGCCAACAGCAGGCTGTCAGTCCACAAGCCATCAAGCGAGGGATCAATTTCCAGCGATTCCTCGCCTGCATCAGCCGCAAACTCGGCCTCCTCCGGTTCCGCTCTCACCACCTGAGCCCACCGTTTCCGCACCCTGTCTTCTTCGACAGCGTCCCACTCCTCATCTTTTGTAGCGACGCTTTCAATCCCGCTGTCGTCCTTCAGACCGGCGGACGACGCTTGAGACGCGATCGACTGTCGACCGGACCAAGACGAGGCGGCGGGGAGCGCCACAAACTGTTGCAGCTGCTGGTGATACTGGTGCAGGTGCTGCTGAATGTCCGCCTCCCGCTGGTCCACCATCACATCGTCGTCATCACCATCGGTCTTGTACTGGTTTTCCTGCTTCCTCCAGCGTTCACGCTGGTCTTCTCTTTTGCGACCGTCGCCCTTTTCCTGCCAGATTCTCACTTGGCTCACTTGTTCAGGCCCGACCCGGAGTTTGGCCTTGCCGGTTCTTTCCTCCTCTGACCAGCGGGGCGCGCAGCCCGGCGGTTTCTTTGGGGCGGGGAAGATGGCGCCACAGGACGCTCTCGGTGTCCCCGTTTTCGGCTTCTTCGGGAGAGTTTTCCCTCTTGTGAAGTCTCCGCCGGTGCCTTTGGGAAGTGCTGTGGTTCTGCTTTCTCTTCCGCCGGGACACCTCAACTCCTTCACACTGCGGTAAGTAAGGCAAGTTGAAGTATCTCACGTTACTAGTCCAAAAAACACCCAATTAAGCACGGCCAAGCATAAAAATAAGCTAAAGTACAAAATGCATACAAGCCAACACAAGACATTTACAACCGAGAGTCCACGCTGACCACTAGGTGTCACTAGCGACACGCACCAAGCATGATCGCCAACAACAGCTTTTGATTAGTTTGCGATTATTCATGTCACAACAGGCAAACTTTATGAATAGTTAGCATCATCATCATGTCGTGGTCGTACTCCAGCAAACTCGCCCCGTTTCCCGACATATCTCTTGGATTAAATCTGGTTGATGTTGGTTAATGAGAATGTAAAGGTGACTATAGGGGTGTTATTTCATGTCTAGAGGGCTCTAATAATGGTCAAAATCGTATTTGCAAAGTCATTACACAGATATTCTGTGCTCTAGCAACTAAAGTCTTCTGCTTACTAATCTTCTTTTCCTTTGGGCTTCTCCCTTCAGGGGTCGCCACAGCGAATCAATTGCTTCCATCTAACTCTGTCTTCTGTATCCTCTTCTCTTGCGCCAACTACCTTCATGTCCTCTTTCACTACATCCATAACCCTCCTCTTTGCTCTTCCTTTAGGCCTCCTGCCTGGCAGTTCAAAACTCAGCATCCTTCTACCAATATATTCACTATCTCTCCTCTGGACATGTCCCAACCATCTCAGTCTGGCCTCTCTGACTTTATCTCCAAAACCTTTAACATGTGCTGTCCCTCTGACACGCTCATTCCTGATCCTGTCCATCCAGGTCACACCCAATGAGAACCTCCATCCATCCATCCATTTTCCTGCGCTTATCCAGGTCCGGGTCGCGGGGGCAGCAGCTTCAGTAGGGGGGTCGAGACTTCACGGTCCCCAGCGACCTCTTTGAGCTCCATCGGGAGGACACCAAGGCGTTCCCAGGCCAGCTGTGAGACATAGTCCCTCCAGCGTGTCCTAGGTCTTCCCGGGGGCCTTCTCCCAACTGGGCATGCCCGAAACACCTCACCAGGGAGGCGCCCGGGAGGCATCCGGACTAGATGCCCGAGCCACCTCAACTGGCTCCTCTCGATGTGAAGGAGCAGCGGCTCTACTCTGAGCTCCTCCCGGATGGCCGAGCTCCTCACCCTATCTCTTAGGGTGAGTCCAGCCACCCTACGAAGGAAACTCATTTCCGCCGCTTGTATCCGCGATCTCATTCTTTCGGTCATGACCCATAACTCATGACCATAGGTGAGGGTGGGAACGTAGATCGATCGGTAAACAGAGAGCTTTGCCTTCCGGCTCAGCTCTCTCTTCACCACGACGGTCCGGTACAGCGACCGCATTACTGCAGATGCTGCACCGATCCGTCTGTCGATCTCACGCTCCAACCTTCCCTCACTCGTGAACAAGAACCCGAGATACTTGAACTCCTCCACCTGAGGCAAGACCTCACTCCCAACCCGGAGGGTACAGTCCACCCGTTTCCGACTGAGAACCATGGCCTCGGATTTGGAGGTGCTGAGTCTCATCCCAGAAGCTTCACACTCAGCTGCAAACCGCTCCAGTAAACGCTGAAGGTCACAGCCTGATGAGGCCATAAGGACCACATCGTCTGCAAATAGCAGAGACGAGATCCTAAGGTCACCAAGCTGGACTCCCTCAACACCTTGACTGCGCCTAGAAATTCTGTCCATGAAGATTATGAACAGAATCGGTGACAAAGGGCAGCCTTGGCGGAGGCCAACGTTCACCGGAAACAAGCTCGACTTACTGCTGGCAATGCGAACCAGGCTCCTGCTTCGATTGTACAAGGACCGAATGGCACGTAGAAGCGGACCATCAATCCCGTACTCCCGGAGCACCCCCCACAGGACACCACGAGGGACACGGTCGAATGCCTTTTCCAGGTCCACAAAGCACATGTAGACTGGTTGGGCAAACTCCCACATACCCTCGAGTACCCTTGCAAGGGTGTAGAGCTGGTCCAGTGTTCCGCGACCGGGACGAAAACCACATTGCAGCTCCTCTAACCGAGGTTCGACTAACGGTCGTACCCTTCTCTCCAGCACCCTGGAGTAGACTTTCCCAGGAAGGCTGAGGAGTGTGATCCCCCTATAGTTGGAACACACCCTCCGGTCACCCTTTTTAAAAATGGGGACCACCACCCCGGTCTGCCAGTCCAGAGGTACTGTTCCTGACTTCCATGCAATGTTGTAGAGGCGTGTCAACCAACACAGTCCTCCAACATCCAGAGCCTTGAGAAATTCTGAGCGGAACTCGTCTACCCCCGGAGCCTTGCCACTGGGGAGTGATTTGACTACCCCAATTACCTCAGCCACGGTGATAGAACTGTCCACGTACGTATCCTCAGACTCTGCTTCCTCTATGGAAGGCATGTCAGTGGGATTGAGAAGGGCCTCGAAGTATTCCTTCCACCGACCAACTATATCCACAGTCGTGGTCAGCAAGCCCCCGTCCGCACTGTAAACAGTGTGAACTGGGGGCTGCTTCCCCTTTCTGAGGTGTCGGACGGTTTGCCAGAACCTCTTCGAGGCCGACCGAAAGTCGTGCTCCATAGCCTCACCGAACTCCTCCCACACCCGAGTTTTTGCCTCGACCACCGCCGAAGCCGCGTGCCGCTTGGCCTGCCGGTACCTGTCAGCTGCTTCGGGAGTCCCGCAAGCCATCCATGCTCGATAGGACTCCTTTTTCAGCTTGACGGCAGCCCTAACCCCCGGTGTCCACCATCGGGTTCGGGGCTTGCCACCACGACTGGCACCGACCACCTTGCGGCCGCAACCACAACTGGCTGCCTCAGCAATAGAGGCACGGAATACGGCCCATTCGGACTCAATATCCCGGTCCTCCCTCGAAATGCAGGCGAAGCTCTGCCGGAGATGAGAGTTGAAGACTCGACGAACGGGAGATTCTGCCAGACGTTCCCAGCACACCCTCACTACGCGTTTGGGTCTGCCAGGTCTGTCCGGCATCCTTCCCCGCCATCTAATCCAACTCATCACCAGGTGGTGGTCAGTTGACAGCTCAGCCCCTCTCTTCACCCGCGTGTCCAGAACATACGGACGCAGGTCTGATGATACGACCACAAAGTCGATCATAGACCTGCGACCTAGGGTGTCCTGGTGCCAAGTGCACTTATGGACATCCTTATGTTCGAACATGGTGTTTGTTATGGACAAACTGTGATTCGCACAGAAGTCCAGCAACAACACACCGCACGGATTCAGGTCAGGGAGGCCGTTCCTCCCAACCACGCCCCTCCAAGTCACACTGTCATTGCTCACATGGGCGTTGAAGTCTCTCAGTAGAAGTTTGGAGTCACCAGCTGGGGTGCTCTCCAGAACCCCTCTGATAGACTCCAAGAAGGCTGGGTACTCTGAACTGCCGCTCGGCGCACAAACCACAGTCAGGACCCTTTCCCCAGCCCTAAGGCGTAGGGAAATAACCCTCTCGTTCACTGGGGATGACTCCAACACAGAGGCACGAAGCCGGGGGGCTAACAATAAGCCCACACCAGCTCGCCGCCTCTCCCCTGCTGCAACTCCAGAGAAGAACAAGGTCCAGGGGCGAGCCCCTCCGCTAGGCCTGGCTCCAGGGTGAGGCCCAGGTATCCCACGTCCGGGCGAGGTGCGGTCACTCCTCTTGATATTCTTCATAGGGGTCTTCTGAATCACTCTTGGTCTGGCTCGTCACCTAGAACCGCTTTGCCTTGGAAGACCCTACCAGGGGCATAAAGCCCCCGACAACATAGCTCCTAGGATCACTCGGGCACTCAAACCCCTCCACCGGGGTAAGGTGGTGATTCATGGAGGGACAATGAGAACCTCAGCATCTTAATCTCTGCTACCTCCAGATCTGCCTCCTGTCTTTTCCTCAGCGGCACTGTCTCTAAACCAAACAACATGGCTGGTCTCACCACAGTTTTGCACACCTTTCCTTTCATTTTAGCTAAAACTCTTCTATCCCACATCACACCTGACACTTTTCTCTACCCATTCCAGCCTGCCTGCACACGCTTCTTCACCTCTTTTCCACACTCTCTATTGCTCTGGACTGTTGACCCTAAGTACTTAAAATCCTCCACTTTCTTTATCTCTTCTCCCTGTACCCTCACTCTTTCACTTGGGTCCCTTTCATTTACACACGTACTCTGTCGTCATTCCTCTCCTTTCCAGGGCAAACCTCCATCCCTCAACCTTCTCCTCCACCAGTTCCCTGCTCTCACTGCATGTCACAATGTCATCTGCAAACATCATAGTCCATGGAGATTCCTGTCTTACCTCGTCCGTCAGCCTGTCCATCACCATAGCAAACAAGAAGGGTCTCAGAACTGATCCCTGAAGGAGTCCCACCTTCACTCGGAACTCCTCTGTCACACCTGCAGCACACCTCATTACTGTCTTACAGTCCTCGTACATGTCCTGGACCGCTCTAACATACTTCTCTGCCACTCCAGACTTCCTCATACAATACCACAGTTCCTCTCTGGGCACCCTGTCATAAGCTTTCTCCAGATCTACAAAAACACAATGCAGCTCC
>QODF01000093.1:1788379-1820345 GCA_024372805.1 Oostethus manadensis | reverse complement strand
TCCTCCGTAGGGTGGCTGGACTCACCCTAAGAGGTAGGGTGAGGAGCTCAGAGTAGAGCTGCTGCTCCAAGGTGGCTCGGGCATCTAGTACGCCTCCCTGGTGAGGTGTTCCAGGCATGCCTAGCTGGGAGAAGACCCTAGAAGACCTAGGACACGCTGGAGGGACTATGTCTCACAGCTGGCCTGGGAACGCCTTGGTGTCCTCCCGGTGGAGCTGCTGGAAGACGTAGCCGGAGACCGGGATATCTGGACTTCCCTACTAAGACTGCCGCCACCGCGACCCGGATGAGCGGAGGAAAATGGAATTAAATGGAACAAAATTTGAGTATTGTGGGTGAATTGTTCATTCAAATATTTATGCATAAAATAGCATATTTGATATGAAATTACTATTTGTTGAAAAAGTAATTCCATAAGCAACTATTTTCTTTAAATAAGAAATGAAAATATTTATTGGAAAATGTGTAAGTGAACTATACCTTAAATCACAAACTACAACATTTCCTCTTAAAGTGTGTTATTAATTCTTTTACTATAATAAAGTGCCTAGTGTCAATTAGGGGGTTGGTTGTATTTTTGGATGTTTAGAAGAGTATACTTTTCTCTCAGTCACACTAAATACATTTTTTAGATTTTAATTTTAAGTTGTATTTTTATTTTATAATTATTTGTACAGTACTACTACTACTAGTAATAATAATCCTCCCCCCAGGGAAACCCAGTTCTTAAAAATATGTATAGAATTTATATGTAGTTTCATTAAAAAAAACTAAACTAAAAGTATCTTTAAAAAAAAAGTGTTTATGAATTGAAAAAAAGCTTGCTTGCCTGTTGATAAAATATATAGATGTATATATTTAACGATATAATTAAGTGTACGTCCCTGATAGGTTAATGTTGTGGCGAATTGTTTCCTTCATCTTTGCAAACCAGATATCAACAGAGTCTCAAAGGAGCTTGAAGGTACTTTTGTTGTATTATGAATTTTTATAATGGAAATATCATCCCATGCAAACATGATGCCTTCACTGCATTTACCACCTTCTTTTTTTTTTTTTTTTTTTTTTTTTAAAGCCGGACAGGAGATGAAGTCTCGGATTTTGGTAAGCTTCACCTACTGTTTCATGGTTTTTTTTGTTTTAAATACATGGTTAATTATCGTAAAAATATTAAATGAATCTTAGGTGATAAAGGCAGCAGACGACTGTGCCCAGCAGTACATGCACTTCATGAACGTGATCTTTGCTGCCCAGAAGCAGGTAACGTAATTTCTTCATTAATGTTGACACATTGCTTTTTTTAAATGATATACTGTATGATTGACACTTTTCCATTTTTTTAAAAAACAGAACATCCTGATTGACGCGTGCGTGCTGGAGTCAGATTCGGGTCTCCTCCAGCAGGTATGGTTATATTTGTATTTTTTTATTTATTTTTTTTTGTTTTTTTTTTTTTTTTTTATTTATTTAGTGATGCTTGTCATGTTTTTTGCAGGCCTGTGACATAACGGGAGGCTTGTACCTCAAGATCCCGCAGAAGGTGGCGCTAGCTCAGTACCTGCTGGTGAGAATGCGGCACCAACCACTTCATTCAACCTTTAAAGCCAAATCAAGAGTTTACCCCAAATATTCTGTGGAAAATACCTCAATAGTGTCTAATTGGAAAAAGTGTACTGATAACCATAGAAGAGGAAATGCTATATCTGGATCCTAACCTTTTTGTCATGCGCCCGTGAACAGTGGGTGTTCTTGCCAGACGCGGAGCAGCGCTCTCAGCTGGTGCTGCCGCCGCCAGCCCACGTGGACTACAGGGCGGCGTGCTTCTGCCACCGCAACCTCATTGAAATCGGCTACGTCTGCTCGGTTTGCCTGTCGAGTAAGCGCTCGCCCACATGCGTTTCTTCTTTGCAAGTGGGCAAACAAGCACATCTGCTGCACAGAATACAATCGCTGGATTTCACGTGACGTCACAGCCGGGTTGCCTATCTGAAATCGCACTGAAACTGTTATCGCTTCACATATTTCATGACGTAATCATTTTTGTATGTATTTTAAGTGAAATGTGTCACATTTATTACATTGTAATGGTTTCGTTTATTTCCACACGCTTGTCCAATTGGTAAAAATTGTTTATTAATTTTGGCACAAAAAGCTACAAAGCATCTTGACATTTTAAAAGATGTATATGTTTTGTTTTCTTTTATGCTGCTATAATAGTAAGATGTTTTCTTTCAACAGTATTCTGCAACTTTAGCCCCATCTGCACAACCTGCGAGTAAGTTGTTTTTCTTTAACGTAATATAGTAATCCCTCGTTTATCACGGTTAACTGGCTCCATCCAGACCCGACCGTGATAAGTGAATTTCTGCAAAGTATTTTTTTTTTATTCACAAAATTTAAATATTTGGTAGTTATTGCAGAGAAAACTTTTTTTTTTTTTTTAACATCGCTAGAGCCCTCTAGAGATTTAGTAACACCCCTACAGTCACTTCATACTCATATTACCCAGTATAATATACATAATGAGAGAAAGTAAGCTGCAGAAGGGGTGGCGGACTGGAGGTGACCAGAGTTTCATAGTTGAGTTTTAGCCTGGCAGGTATGGCAGCAACAGTAGCCCATGTTTTTGGTATTACTTTGTAGTCATTATTGTGTCTGGTGAGCAAGTTTTCTGCTTGTTTTCTTTTCCTTTCGGCTTATCTCTTCAGGGGTTGCCACAGCGAATCATTTGCCTCCATCTAACCCTGTCTTCTGCATCCTCTTCCCTTGCGGCCACCTTAATGTCCTCTTTCACTACATCCATAAATCTCTTTGGTTTCCTATAGGCCTTCTGCCTGGCACTTTAAATCTCAGCATCCTTCTAATATATTCACTATCTCAGTCTGACCTTCCTGACTTTATCTCTAAAACCTCCGGGTGCTGTCCCTCTGATGAGGCTCATTCATGATCCTGTCCATCCTGGTCACACCCAAAGGGAACCTCGGCATCTTCATCTCTGCTACCTCTTTTCCTCAGCGACACTGTCTCTTGACCAAACAACATCGCTGGTCTCACCACAGTTTTGTACACCTTTCCTTTCATTTCTCCACCCATTCCAGGCTGCCTGCACACGCTTCTCGTCTCACCAACAAATTATCAACATCTAGTGACCAATGTAGGATACTACATTGACAGGTTGCGGTCTTGATGTCTTATATTTGTATTTTACTTCATTTAGACATTGTGCTTGTAAAAGTTTATTTTCTGCGAAAATACGTACAATTTTCGGAGTAAAAACAGGTCATAGGCAACAGCAAAACGGCAATTCATTTGGGACAACGGTATTGATTTTTTATACAATAGAAACTGTGTTGGCTAACTGACAATGTGATTGTGTTGTTTTTTAGGACTGCTTTCAAAATTCAGCTCCCACAGATGGTGAAAGGCAAAAAGAAGAAACTCAAAGCATCGTGATGTTCTTGGCCTACAAGAATCATCAGCATGTGCATCCAATTTTAACTAATGCAAACTATTTTTCCCAATAAATGTAAACTTTAAGGTAAAAACTGTCTCAAGAAATGACTTTTCTCATTCAACTTTACCTCTAAAATTAAGTTTCCCCCCCCCCCAAATATAAGTCAGTCTGGCTTCCCTCTCATGTGGACAGCTAAGGTAACCAAAATATTAGCTCCCAGCATAACGCAAAGCACTACAATATTGTTAAATTACCTTGATGAAGCCACTCGCTGTCGTTCCATGACGCCTGATGAAGTGTTCTGTGAACGTACCTCCCATGCGACATTTCAGACAAGTCAGCCAAATGTATCGTTGCAAGGTTTATTCCTCGAAGATCGTTAAGAGACATGGAACATTGTGCCGCGTGTGAACATGTGGTCGTGGAGAGAACTGTCACGTGATTGATGATCACCGAGGGATTGGGACAATATTGCACCTGCACAACAAAACAAAGCAACAAATAGCGTGTGTGTGTGATTGTAAGGTGGGGGTGTTGTGTGAACTCACCCCAGCAGACCCCGGCCAGACCACCTCTGTGGGGTCAGACTCACGTGAGCTGTCTGACCCTCCCGGATCACCGTCACTCGGAGTGGCTTCTGCACAGCATCGGGAACGAGTCAACATGAATACATCGGATCGGATTAACGGCTGACTTTTGATGACCACTCACCAGATGTAAAAATGTTAGATACAGTGGAACCCTACCGGAACTCGCATTTCTATTGGTCCTTAAGTCGTGATTTTTAGTTTGTATTTGTTTACCCTTTCTTTAAATCCCTTGTTTGTATGCTTTTATTTAATTCAAACCAAGCAAAATGTATTGTCTATTGAAACACTAGGAGAGTGTCTTTAAATTGGCCCACAGCACATTCTAGAAATATCCTAAAAAAACTCAGCTGTAATACAATAAATTCATAATCTAGCAATTGAAATAAAGACTTAATTTGACAATATTATAAGGAAAGCTAATTTCTCCTTTTGAAGCATAACGTCTAAAAAACACTTTTTTTCCAAGTTGTAATATGCAAAACAAAACCAAGAATTACATTGTAATTTTGGAAAAATTAGGTTGTGAAAAATATAAAAGAAATAACAAAATATGGGCATGAAGTCATAATGCACAAGAAGAAAGTTTAACTATTCAGAAAATTATAAAAAAAAAAAACAAATGGTTAAAAAAAATTCTACGCGAATACAATCAAAATATTAAGAGAAGAGAGTCGTATTCTAACAATAAAAAATTCTTAACTTTAAAAGAATAAACTATGAAAAACTTGAAAAAAATGTAATTTTTGTAGCCTGGATTTGAAAATTGAAGAAAAAGTATGTTTTTTTAAATTTTAAAGTCATTATGAATGAAAACAAGAATGAAACAATATGAGAATAATGAAATATTATGGGAAGAAGGTCATACTATAATTATAAGAAGAAAATTAAAAGATTTGGGGAAAAAAGGAAAAAGTGAGTTAACTGCTGCAATTTGGTGAGAATAAAGTGAAAACATTAAGATAAAAAAAAAAAATGTCAGAGTTTTACATATATGATATAATGGGCATAAATGATGTCATTTTAGTAGCATTTCACCTAAATAACTTTTTATATCGACATGTTTAAGCTTTAAGTTGCATCCTTCCATTGTCAGGACGCGGCCCTGGGTGAAAAAAGACTGGACGCTCCTGCCTTCAGACATTCTTCTAAAGGGAATCTTACCCCTTCACTGTGCTGCACCACAGAGGCAATGTTGTGGAGGCTCTGAAAGTTCACCGTGTTCACCGAACCAAACTCAATCACTTCATCTCCGACTTTCAGGCCCTATGCAGAAACACAAGCAACACCTTTAAAGTTGAGAAGAAGTCTTTCGAACAGCCAGATGTCACTCACAGCTCCAGCGGCGGGCGAGCCCTGCGTGACGGTATCCACCCGTGCAAAGGCGGAAGGAAGTGTGACCTGCAGCACCATGGCCTCCTCCCGGGCTTCTGTCTCGTCACGCTGCCTCTTGGCCTTCTCTCGAGCGTGCAGCCTGTGTAAGGCTTCTTCTATCTCGACCATGATGGCCTTGTGGTCATTTTGCAGGCCTTGACGGGACAAATGCATGTCGTAATTATTTTTAGCATATACGCGGCGATATGACACTGATGATGTCTGGTGGGGTACATTGTGGCCATCTAGTCCCATACATACTCTAGTTTATTATTGTATTTGTAGGCTGCACTGGTGTTTCTGCAGGTAGCTACAGTGCCTTGAGAAAGTATTCGGCCCCATTGAACTTTGCGACCTTTTTGCCACATTTCAGGCTTCAAACGTAATGATATAAAACTCATTTTTTGTAAGAATCAACAAGTGGGACACAATCGTGAAGTGGAATGAAATTTATTGGATATTTCAAACTTTAACAAACATTTTCAGCCCCCTTAAGTGAATACTTTGTAGCGCCACCTTTTGCTGCCGTTACAGCTGTAAGTCGCTTGGGGTATGTCTATCAGTTTTGCACATCGAGAGACTGGAATTTTTGCCCTTGCAAAACAGCTCGAGCTCAGTGAGGTTGGACGGAGAGCATTTTTGAACAGCAGCTTTCAGTTCTTGCCACAGATTCTTGATGGGATTCAGGTCTGAACTTTGACTTGGCCATTCTAACACCTGCATATGTTTATTTGTGAACCATTCCATTGTAGACTTTGCTTTATGTTTTGGATTATTGTCTTGTTGGAAGACAAATCTCCGTCCCAGTCTCAGGTCTTTTGCAGACTCCATCAGGTTTTCTTCCAGAATGGTCCTTCATTTGGCTCCAACCATCTTCCCTGTCCCTGTTGAAGAAAAGCAAGCCCAAACCAAGATGCTGCCACTGCCATGTTTGACAGTAGGGATGGTGTGTTCAGGGTGGTGAGCTTTATTGCTTTTACGCCAAACATAACGTTGTGCATTGTTGCCAAAAAGTTTGATTTTGGTTTCATCTGACCAGAGCACCTTCTTCCACATGTTTGGTGTGTCTCCCATGTGGCTGGTGGCAAACTTTAAAGGACACTTTTTATGGATATCTTTAAGAAATGGCTTTCTTCTTGCCACACCTCCATGAAAGCCAGATTTGTGCAGTATACGACTGGTTGTTGTCCTATGGACGGAGTCTCCCACCTCAGCTGTAGATCTCTGCAGTTCATACAGAGTTATCATGGGCCTCTTGGCTGCATCTCTGATCAGTCTTCTCCTTGTATGAGCTGAAAGTTTAGAAGGACGGCCAGGTCTTGGTAGATTTGCTGCAGTGGTCTGATACTCCTTCCATTTCAGTATTATCGCTTGCACAGTGCTCCTTGGAATGTTTCGCGCTTGGGAAACCTTTTTGTATCCAAACCCGGCTTTAAACTTCTCCACAACAGTTTCTCGGACCTGCCTGGTGTGTACCTTCTTCTTCATGGTGCTCTCTGCGCTTTCAACGGACCTCTGAGACTATCCCAGTGCATGTGCATTTATACAGAGACTTGATTACACACAGGTGGATTCTATTTATCATCCTTAGTCATGTAGATCAACATTGGATCATTCAGAGATCCTCACTGAACTTCTGGAGAGTTTGCTGCACTGAAAGTAAAGGGGCTGAATCATTTTGCATGCCCAATTTTTCAGTCTTTTATTTGTTAAAAAAGTTTGAAATAGGCAATACATTTCCTTCCACTTGTGTCCCACTTGTTGATTCTTCACAAAAAATTACAGGTTCATATCTTTATGTTTGAAGCCTGAAATGTGGCAGGAAGTCGCCAAGTTCACGGGGGCCGAATACTTTGACATGGCGCTGTAAATGGGACAAACAGAAAGTACAGTCGTCCCTCACACGCTCAGTCTCTCTTTTTTCAAAAAAATATTAACAATTGCTATTTTCTGCATGACCATGGCCTGTTATTAGCCCCGCAAATGCACATTTAAGCTAATGATACACATTTTTGGCCTAAATGCAGGGCACTAGCTGCACTACTAACACTTGATCGCCAACAGGCTTTTTACTATTTTGTAACCATTTACCTCACAACAACAACATAATAATAGTCATCATAATAATACCACAGGCCATACTCCAGCTAACACTCAAGTCCGAATCCCCGACGTCACTTCCGGGAGACATTTATTGTAACACACTAACACGAGCCTTATTTATGTCTTAAATTGCTTTTTTCTCTGTTTGTATCTGCTACATAGGGAAGTACGAGTGTAAGGGTGTTATTTCATGTTTAGAGGGAACTATTATTGGTAAAAATCGCACTTACAAAGTCATAAACAGGGTTTCTATGCAGGTATCAAGGAAAATCCTACATCTTCCTTCCAGAAAATGCTAGAAAACATGGGGCACTTACAGGAAATATTGTGTCTGGCGGCTCTTATCTGGTACAAGTTGACATCGGACCTCGGGTACCCTTCTGCGTCCACCAAGGGTCCAGCCAGTCCGACCCCCTGCTGTTAAATACAATTTAGTAAGGAGACGTTTTGCTTTTACGTTCCACATTCGTCGATTAACGGCTCAACTTACATCTTCCAGGACGTCGTAGTAGGCTTTAATTTGCGCCTCGATGTCGTCTTTCTTTTTGATAAGGTTTCTAACATCATCCGTGGAAATATCTGGGCTCGCAGGATTGTTCTCGTCTGTCATCTTCATGGTCACTTCCGGGATGTGTGTCACGCTTTATTTCGTTCGGGCTGGATCTTGAACAGAGGGCGGAACCTTTTATGTGTTGTGCCGTCGCTTCGATACGGTAACTTTTATTTCAAAAACATGACTCCGTCAGTAATATTTTAACAAAACATAATTGCATTTAAATATTTATTTTCATATCTTATACTGATGACAATCCCACAAGAGAGATTGTATATATTGTGCAGTGAGGGAAAACAAGTATTTTACTCCCTTACCCAGGAAATCAGCCTGCCTGATTGCTGGAACATTTTGCTGCCTTGAAAGAAAACTAGAAAACACATTCAATCACATGTCAAATTTAATATATAGTAATTTATTATGACACACGCCCACTTCAATTTAGCTAACAATGTGTAAACAATGTGTACCTGCACATTAGGACAGACTGTAAGTCCATTAGAGGTTAGTTGCTTTTGTTACTACAGACAGTAAAAAAAGGCAAAAAAAAGTTTGTCAAAACAGACCCTACAACATTTTTCTTACTTATTTCATATTTTTATAGGCACATTGGTTAGATTATTTGGTGATTAGATTATTTTGGGGGTTGGGGGGGACACACCCTGAGTGCTTATAACAGTATTGCTTGTAATAACATTGGAATGTGTCGAGGCGCCTTCATTGTCACACATTAGGACCCAAGTGCAAATCATTCATCTTTAGAAAGTGTAACTATCAGCTCAACCCTCACGCCGTGTACTCTGTGCTATCCTTCATCGTGACAATCACTTAGCAACAGTACCATCGTCAGTACTGAGGATTTGTGTAAGAAGAAGAATCACGTACCATATGGGAGATTCTGGTTAACAGTCCGAGTCTATCGGCCCTGCAAACTGATCAGTAAGAACCACCTGCTGTTTGAGGTCTTCTCCCATTGGCGCAGAATCCGGAGACGCCGCCGACAAAGATGACTCCGTCAGCTCCTTCTGCACTGTGGCGAACTGGGAGACGGTCTCGTCCAGCTCGGAATGAACCGCCTGCACCCACTTCTGCAGCTGCATGTTGAGCGCGTCCACGCCACGGTCCAGCTTCTCCTGCCTGCTTGTCAGCTCGTCCAGCAGGTGCTGCGTCTCTTCCGCTGTCTGCTGCCTTGCGTTGCTTGCGGCACCACGGCGATGCCTCATGTGTCCTTCGAACTCGGCCGGGCTCAGGTTGAGGGCTGGTCCGTCCAGTTTTTCTATGAAGGCCACCGCGCAAGACTGAAAACAGACCAGTTGCACAATCAGGTAGAACAGGTATGGAAATATCCCACTTCATTGGTATTCAGATCTACTCATATAGCTCTGAGGTACCAAATTTGGTCTGTAAGAAAAGGTGATTGCCTCTCCCCTGTTAACACATACCTGAGATTATTTGAGATCTATCAGTGTGAAAAAAGGTTACAAATCGATTCCTAAAGCTTTGGCCTCCAGCAAACCACAGTGAGAGCCATTATCAACAAATGACGAGCACATGGAACAGTGGTCAACAAGGAGTGCCTGGCCAACTAACATGACCCCAAGAGTGCAGCAACGACTCATCCAAGAGGTCACAGAAGACCCCACAACAACAACCAAAGAACTGAAGGCCTCACTTGCCTCAGTTAGGGTCAATGTTCATAACTCCACCATAAGAAGGTCACTGGGTAAAAATGGCCTGCATGCCAGAGTTCCAAGATCAAAACCTCGGCTGCACAAAAAGAACATTTAAGGCTCGTCTCAGTTTTGATGATCCTCAAGACATTTGGGAAAATACTCTGTGGTGTGATTAGGCAAAAGTTGAACTTTTTGGAAGGTGCGTGTCCCATTAAATCTGGCATTTCAGAAAAAGAACATTCATAGCAACAGTAAAAGATGGTGGTGGTAGTGTGATGGTCTGGGGCTGTTTTGCTGCTTTAGGACCAAGAAGACTTGCTGTGATAAATGGAACCACGAATTCTGCCGACTACCAAAAAATGCTAAAGGAGAATGTCCGGCCATCTGTTGGTGACCTTAAGATGAAACCAACTTGGGTTGTGCAGCAGGACAATGATCCAAAACACACCAGCCACACACCAAGTCCACCTCTGAATGGCTAAAAAAAACAAACAAATGAAAGACTTTGGAGTTTGACCTATTCAGATGCTGTGGCATGACCTTAAAAAGGCACTTATTTCTGGAAAAGCCTCCAATGTGACTGAATGACAACAATTCTGCAAAGATGAGTGGGCCAAAAGTCCTCCTTATACAGGTGGCATCCCAGCTCTGTTAAAGCTCTCATTCTACCCATGAACGCGGAAAATGTCTGTTGGCTTCGGTGCCGTTTATGTAGAAAAAAAAAAAAAGACAAAAACAGCATCCTTTTTTTTCCCTGCTATTAAACTGACCAGGTTGGTGAAATAGTAGCCGCTCTCTCCGGCCATGAGACTGTGAGGGAGCCCAAAGCGGATGACGTATTGCAGGTTGGAGTGCAGGCGAGGCGGGTTGGCCTTCAGCACCACGTACACCAGGGCGGACAGGAAGTCGTCGGCGTTGGCCGGCTGGCTGTTGGAGCTGGAGAGCGCCTCGAAGACGTGCTGGCTGCACTTAGACACGCACACCAGTTTGTCCTGAGGCGCCCGCTTGGCGTCCATCTCAATAATGGCTGTGAAGGTGGAAATACTGAAATATTACGGCAAAAATCTCAGAGATTTTTCAAAAAAGTTGGTCTTTTACCAGTTATAGCGGGAAGAAAGGGATCGCCTGTAATGGGACTATGTACATCAGGAAAAGGCACACTGAGCATCTGCGGGGTGACCCAGTTTAAAGAACTGCAAAAATGCAAGACATCAGCGTCAGACAAGAAGTTTTTGTGCTTTAAGGAATCCAAATCTAGAAATGTATGATTATAGATCAGGGGTGTCCACAGTGCAGACCGGTGGCAACCGTTTTTTATTGGCCCTCGGCGCATTCCAAAAACAATACTAAACTAGAAAACGAAACTGAGAAAAATAAATAATCATTAAAAAAAATAAAAATAAAGACAAACTATTAGGAGAATAAAGTCGTAACATTAGAAAAAGTTGAAATATTAAAAGACTAAAATGTGAGAAACTAAGAAATCAAAGAATAAAGGAAAATGGGGTTGAGTAAAAAAGTCCTAAAATTAAAATATTAAATTAAAATATGAGTAATAGTATTAGGAGTAAAAAATGTACGAGAACGTTTGTGATATTAAAACAAAAGCAAAAATGTGTCACGTAACAAAAAAATAAGGCAAACAAATAAATAATAAAAACGCTTTGTTGTTGACTGTGAGGCTGTTATTTTCTTTGCATGTAAAAAACATTTCATCTTATTTACATGAGTTGGTTTAAAAAAATGCACAGGTGGCCCCCGCAGCACTTGGAAAAGTCTGCACATCTCGGTCTTCATGACCACGATCTATGCCCACCAGGCATACCTCCAATAATTGTTTATATGTTTCAATTAAATTAATGACATTGACACTATGAGAGAATTACAGCTACATGACATGATAGGAAAATAGAATAATGGAATAAAGTAAGATAAAAAAAAAGAATTATTTATTTTTATGTGTTATTGTACGGATTAAGATAATAATTACCAGTAATAAAATAATTAGTATTAATTTATAAATGAATGTTTTTTACTTATATATTCCGAAATATATTGGCGCTGCCATCTATTTTTATCTGAAAAACAGAAAATTAGGGACAGTGTATGATATTATTGCTAATATTATACACGCATGAACATGTTAGAACAGCAGAGGGGGCCGTCCATAGGTGGTCATCAAAAAGAACAACATACTTACTAACAAAAAACACAACACAGCAAGTTAACTTAAACCTGTTATTTACAAATGCCCGCAAGGTATGCTGGGCAGTCCAGCTGCAACAGCAATGTGAACTATGCACAAAAAAGATCACTGGCTATCAATAGTACGTTAACGTCCTTCCTTGTTTACCACAAGCTACCCAGAATGCCTTGCAGTGGGAACATATGGGTGGTTTTTTTGGGGTGTATTGTGCGTAGATACATGTTTGTGTGCCCACATGGTGCAGTAGATAGATGTGTTTCGACGGCTTTTTATACAAGGAGGTTGCATCTGACTATTTTGGCGACTCGAGCGTGCCACAGTAGCACTGCAAGTCATGTTGCCGGCTGCGTATTCCATGTCGCATGGAAACAAACATAGTAAATACAAACAAGTGAGTGTTATTAGAATCTAACCGAATCCTCCTTTGAAGCGCCAGGTCCTTCTGCTCGTCATCACAGCTGTCATGGCAGAAGACCCATTTGTGCAAGCGGGTCATGATGAGCTTCTCCACGTGCTCCATCGTCTGCGTGAGCTCTGCTTCTGAAAAACCTAAAAAAAAATAAAAACAATGTCAAATCTCCACCATGGACAGGTTTGCAGAGGTTATTTCATCGGCAAAAACACAGTGCTGTGAGTTAAGATCCACCTATCCCATTTTATATGCCGCTTATCCTCATTAGGGTCGCGGGTAAGCTGGAGCCTATCCCACCTGACTTTGGGTGGGAGGTGGGGTACATCCTGGACTTGTCGCCAGCCAATTGCAGGGCAGACAAACAACCATTCACACTCTCATTCATACCGATGGACAATTTAGAGTCACCAAACACGCCTAACATGCATGTTTTTGGAATGTGGGAGGAAACCGGAGTACCCGGATAAAACCGACAAACACACACAGGTAGAACATGCAAACTCCACACAGATAAGGCCCAATGGAGATTCAAACCCTGCTGAAAATGGAAAATAAAAATTTTTAGCTCATTTATCAGTAGCTGCTCATTTCTACGTAATGGAACAAAAGAGTGTGTGTAGGTTTAGGATTTATAAATGCACAGCCGTCATGTAATATGTCATTTAGTCTTAGTAAAGTAATTATCATTTCTTTCCTTTTCCAGTAAATAGTTAGTCTGGGAGGGATACATTTATCTACAAAAGTACCATCATGTAGCCCATCAGACCCAAGAAAATACTTTGTTTCTATGCACAGTGTGAATGTGAGAAATAAAACGGTTATCTAAAAAAAAAGTATTTTAGTCAAATGTTTGACTTTCTTGTGTATTTATTATTGCTCTTTAACCAAGCAAACCCTCTCCCCCCCACACAATTATTCGATTAATGGAAAGTAGTCAAGTAGTAGAATATGCCATGCAACCATTCACTTTCTTATCCTCATGCATGTTGGCCACATTGACCTGGGTTTGAATTCCCGGGTACTCCGATTGCCAAATCTCAATGGTCCACATGTGTGAATGTGAGCGTTATTGGTTGTTGGTCTGCCCTGCGATTACCGGTTACCAGTCCAGGGTGTACCCCGCCACTTGCCTTATGGAATGACTTGAGACACAGAGAACGCTGATGTACTCACTGCTGAAATATTCCGCATAGGACTGGTAAAAATCTTGCACGAGGTCGGACTGCTTCTGCACTGGCAGATCCTGATAAATAAAAAAATAACACCAAAAAAACGTGAAGTTAATCCATGCTGTAGCTTCTCAAATAGGAGACATCTAACAGGCTATTTACGTGGTAAGCTTCCATCGTATTGAGGAAGGTTGTGCATCTGGACTGAAGCCGCTGGGAGGATGGGCTCCGAAGTATCTTTAGGAAGCCCGTAAAGTCTCCTGGTTGGAGGTTCTGGAAGGCTTTTAACACGCTCGTGTGGCTATCAGAAGGCTCTGGGTTGGATAACAGCAAAAACACAACAATGAGTTAGAACAGCTGTTACTGTAATTATTGTAATTGTAAATTTATGACAATAATTTATGAGAAAAAGCTTGTAACATTACAAAAGTAAAAGAATAAAAGTCCTAACTTTACTTTACAGGCATTCCCCGAGACAGCTATAAAACAGGGGGGCCTTATGTGGAGGGGGTGGGGTACTAGAGAGTACCGGTGAGATTATGCTAACCCACGCTAATCTGTTTTGCTGTCCCGTTATGAATAAAAGTTTCCCTAAAGCAAGAGGAAAGTTTCTTATCTTCCTGAAGAACTATGTTAGATTTTTCCTACACAATGACACGTAAACTTATGACTTTTTTTCCTCAAAATTACGTTTTTTTTCTTGTAAAATTACAACTTTCTCGTAAATTTCCACTTTTTTTTCTCATAATATGACTTTTTTCTCGTAAAATTATGCCTTTTTTCTCACGAGAAAAAAAACCTATGATGTTAAAATGCACAGAAAATGTGTTAGATACTGTCACTGGTAAATGTGCGAGAGTTTTGTGTATATTTTAAATTTAAATTTTTTTTAAAAACACATAATTGAACTTTATATTTCACTGAGCAGTCAACTCCATCTGTTGTAAAAAGTTCTATTTCCTGCTCTATGGCTATTATTACATATTTTCTCATCCACACCAATGCCCTTCCATGGCGTGAGTTGGAATATTATGTATTTATAGTTTTTACTTTTGGGGCATATTTTTCAATAAACGACCACACTGGGTTGGACAAACAACCGCACCTTGCTTTGGAGGGGACGGACCGCCCCAGAAAAGTCTCCTCATAGTGTTGATACGACGGCTCTTCTCCATATTTTTCTTCTCCTCAAATTTAGAGAAGGTCGGCGGGGTTGCATCACTGCTCGGTCTACGAGAGAACAAGAACCACACTTGTTGCCAGGCAGAGTGGAATGGGTCTCAGCGGTCAATGACCCATAGAGTCAGATACCTGGCGTCTTGTCTGTGGGCTTCGGCGGGCCGCATTCGCTCCCTCCAGCACTTGGAGCAGAAGCCTTGCCAGGCCGGGTTGCCATAGTAGCCACAGGCGTTCTTGCACAGGAGCTCCTCCTGAGAAAGTCGGATTCCTCTTTGCTTGTCTGTCCACATCGTAGCGCGTATATGTAATGACTACTTCCTGTTTGTGGGAGGCAACGTTTACCTGAAAGACATTTAAAAAACAACAGGCATATTAAGTCAGACATATCCCGAAAACATGCATGTTAGGCTAACTTGAGGCTAGAGTTGCACAAAAAATAAAAATGATTCACACTGACATGCAATAGCATTTCTAAATGATGACATTTTTGGGGGTTTCACCTAAATAGGTGCATCATAAACAAACGGTGCCATTTTACTCAGACTCCCACTGCGCTGCTGAAAATCGTGATCTTGATTCGATGCAAGAAAATTGTGATTCACATTTATTTTGCAGGTGATCTAAATTGTCCATCGGTCCAAATAAGAGTAAATGGTAGTTGGCCGGGGGAAGGCCCTGGGGCAGACCTAGGACACCCTGGAGGGATCATGTCTCGCAGCTGGCCTGGGAACGCCTGCAGGCTGGAAGAGGTAGCCAGGGGCCAGCAGGTCAGGACTTCCTTACAGAGACTGCTGCCCCTTGTGACTTAGACTCAGGTAAGCGGAGGAAAAAAATAAACAAATATGCCCCCTAGTGGCTGAGAGAAGCAAATGCGGTGAGGACAGCGCAAATCAATTGTGCCCCAAGTAAGTGTTATGATTTTGCAGTGGTGCTCTTCGAAAAATAACTCATTTTGACGCAAAATATTATAGAACTTTATTCAAGTTGAATAACCAGCTCGTGAATACTTGATTCAAAACTAACATTTAAATCACACATCAAAAAAGTATGTAGCCGTGTAAAGTTTAACTTGTCCAATTTCAGATTCATTAGGTCACATTTATCTCTGGAGGCAGCTAAAATGTTCATGCATGCTATGGTCTTTTCCCACATGACATACTGTCTTACAACATGGTCACAGGCAGACTAAACAACGCTAAAACCCATTGAATCACTATACAAACAGACAATCAAGATTCTAGATAAAAAAACTTCAAGACATCATCATTGCACCGTTTTACAGAAGCATAAATTGTTACGCTGGGAAAATGTTCTCCAGTATGCAAATCTCTGTCTAATATATAAAATGGTCTGTCATCCCCTTCACTCAGTCAGTTTGCAAACATAAGAACTATCTCACAGAGGGTAACACGAGGGTCTGCCCGTGGAGACTGTATTGTTCCTCTAAGGAGAAGTGTCTTCAGTCAGAGTGCCTTCTCAGTTACAGCTGCACAAGGGTGGAACTCGCTCCCTCAGAACATCAGAGAGAGGAGTACTTATATTCTGTTCAAAAAGCATCTAAAACATTGGTTCATAACGCATCAAACATGTCTGCATTAACAATACTAATGACTTCCCCCCTGACTAACCATACTAGCACTTGTGTTTTCTTTTGAATTGGATGTGGTGGAATAGCTGTTGTCTGTCTTGTATGATGCCTGTGTTTTGCTTGTCTTTTCTCAATACTTTTATTGTGGGTTCATTAAGGAATATTGTCATTTTTGTTTTATAATATTTTTGGTCCTGTTTTTAGGGAGACAGGTTTGCCATCTGTCCAGGGACAACAGATGAAAAATAGCCTTTTGGCTAATTCTGGTGCATTTGCAGTCGTGCTATTAATGTACACTGTCCCTGTCAAAATAAACTAATAAATAAAATGAACTTCCCCGACGTTCGTACTACCAAACAACCCATTTATGACCTTGACAAACCTACAGTAAACCACCTTACTAGTGAACCAACTTTGTTTTTAACCGACCGCATTTACTTTGCGCCGAAGTGGGGCGTTCGCTGACCTTGCTAGCGTCCAGCAGGTAGCAGCTGACTGTCGACGGAGGCTGTAAAAAAACGAGTTACCGACGCATTTCGGCGAAATGTTTAACCCCACCCACCCACGCACGCTCGAGTGGTCAAAATACAAAGATACATTCCCGGTAGAGCTGGAATTGAAACAATAACAACTCAAGCGCTACTCACCAGTCAAATGGAGGCAGCGCCATTACAACTTCCGGGTTCACTTTTATCCTTTTTTTTTTGGTAAACTTTTCCACAAGTCTTATTAAGTGATAACCGTTCAAACGACAATGGAATGTACTCAAACGAGCAACCGGCCGCGATAATAAGCGTCAGAAGAATAAAGAAGTCAGTGAAGATCGAGAAGGAAATGGCGACTTTATGTATCCGCAATTAGAAGTTTCAGAACCGGAAGTCACGTGTTGACGGCAGTAACGCATACCGAGGATTTTTCACAATAAGAAAATAGTGGCAACATCATCACCTGCTCTAAATTTACTTAGTAAAATCACATGCTCGTACACATTCACGACGTTAAACAGGAATAAAAGATCTCATATTTTTTGTAATATTGCGGTGGCGAGTCGAGCCGCAAAGAATCCCGCTTTTAATGTGAAATGACTAGAAAAATAGTTGCTTGTTAGACGGTTGCCAAGCAACAGTAACCAACTGCGTAGCTTCCCTCGCTTGTACTCTGTTTCGCCGTCTATAAGTATTGATAATAAGGTATGTTATGCGTAAACTAACTTCATGCGTCGAGTACAGGAAGAATGGGCTGCCGTGTTTGCGTTTTTAATACCGCAAGGTTGCTGGTTTCATGCAAATTTCCTTTACGGATTCGCAGATTTGTCAGTTAGTGGCACGGGGGCAGCAAAATGCTACTGTGGTTTAAATATACAATTGGGATCATTCCGAGTATGAAAGACCATGTCAGATGTTTGACAAGTGTGTGGATAATTTATGTTTGGGATTTAAACAGTCGACCGACTACTGCAGTTACGAATCTGCCAATCTGTAAAAGAAACTGTAGAAGTGACGTAATGACACCCTTGACATGTATCTGCAATCTGTTTCTGCAGAATGGCTGTGTTCCAAGAAAAATGAAAATTGCCAAAGTCATTCCCGTGTTTCAAAACGGAAACAAACATGCTTTTACTAATGATTTATTTTATTTTATTTTATTTTCAAAAATCCTTGAAAAAGTTTTTGATAGGACAATAAATAAATTCATAGAAAAGCAGAATTTCCTCAGTGAAGGCCAATATGGCTTTAGAAGTAATAGATCTACTTCAATGGCCATCATCGATGCTAAGGGGGAAATCTCCAAGGCACTGGATAATCAAAAATATGCAATAGGTATTTTTGGAGATCTTAAAAAAGCATTTGACACAGTAAATCATGAAATATTACTAAAATAGTTAGAACAATATGGTATACGTGGGGTAGCTGGGCAATGGGTCAAAAGTTATTTAAGCGATAGAGTGCGGTATGTTCACATGGGTGAGTTTTTTTTCCAGATGTCTTGGCATTGCTTGTGGGGTTCCCCGGGGGTCAGTATTGGGCCCCAAATTATTTAATTTGTATATCAATGACTATTTTTATGTTTCTCAATTGGTAAAATGTATATTGTTTGCAGATGACACAAATATATTTTACAGCAATAACAGTTTTGATGATCTTATCCAGAATGTAAAAAATGAATTGAGTCAAATCAAAAAATGGATGGAAAGTGATCAATTATCTTTAATCGTAAATAAAACCAAAGTAATGATATTTGGAAATCATTCATTGAGGATGCAAAAATGGGTTGATGTTCGTGGTATTAAAACTGAGTATGTTGCAGAAATAACATTTTTGGGATTAATGATTGACCATAAGTTAAACTGGAAAACACATATTAAGTTTATATCAAATAAAATTTCCAAAAGCCTTGCAAATATTAATATAGTTAAATATGTCCTTGCTCACTTTATACTTTATATTGTTCCCTAATTCTTCCATACCTGACTTATTGTGTGGAAGTGTAGGGCAATAATTATAAGACCGCAATAGACTCGTTTTTTTTTTGTTTTGTTTTTTACAAAAGAAGGCATTACGAATAATTCATAAGGTGGGGTATCTTGATCACACCAATCCGTTATTTTCCAAATCAAAAATTCCAAAATGACATGATCTTGCAAAACGGTACACAGCAATGTTTATGTTTAAAGCATTTCACAATCTATTACCGATTCATATTCAGAACATTGTTTCCCACAGAGATCAGCCGTATGATTTGAGAGGTCTATGGAACTTTGACACCCCGCTGGCTAATACTACCAGGAGATGTTTTTCTTTGTCTGTTTGTGGGGTTCAGCTGTGGAATAGTCCAGGACACGAACAAATGCTATCTCAGAGCATTCGTAGTTTTAAATGTTTATATAAACAAAAGGTCTTGTTACAATACAGAGACGTGGAGGCTTAACTATGTTCATGTTGATGGATGGATACTGCTTTATAGTCCTTGTGGTTTTCTGTTTCTGGTATTTTTATTACTTTTTTTCTCAAATCAAATACGGTAGATATTACCGTACACTGCTGATCTGGTTGAAGGTGTATTGATGAACGTCACATTCTAGTAGGGGTTAAGTTGTATTTATTTAATGGAGGTGCACTTTGATGTATGAAATCCAGTAAAATACATCTGACTTGGCTTTCAGGCATAATGTCAGGTCGGGAACCACAGGACCCTCAGGCCTCGAACGTCCCGCAATCCCAGAGTGAGGCTGACAAACCAAGAGTCACCTGGGAGTCCCAAGTCTACACCGCAACCAGGGAAACCCTTTTCCCGAAGGAGATGACTCGCAGTAGAACACATATATTGGTGCGTTATTCATACAAAGGCTGATGCTCTTTAAGAAAACTTGTATTTTCCATGCGCTCCTTCATCCATGCAGTCACTTGACTGGGTCAACGGCATGAACTGTACCCTTCCTGTGTTCATTCTGCAAGAGCACAGTCAGCTGGTGTTGCTCTACGCTGGAGCGCACGTCGCGATCATCTACAATCATACCACAAACTCCCAACATGCACTGCAGGTACATTTGACAAACATCACATGACACACGGCTTTAAAGCCACATTACCCTTGACATTTGTAGGGTCACTGCAGCCCCATTTCGTGCTTGTGCGTCAGTCAAGACAGACGATGGATTGCGACAGCAGACCAGGGCAAGAAAAGCACCGTAATCGTCTGGGATTCATACTCTGGGTAGCTACCATCGTCGTGTTTCTAGTCCTGGTCTAGTCTCACATTCCCCACAACACATTATTGGAAGTGTGTCGCCCAAAATCTTGCTTTGATTGGAGTTTAGACACTTTAGATGCGCTTTTATTAAGCCAAGGATGCCTCTGTGGCTTTAATGCTAATGAGCTGTACGTTGTCCCGCGCACGGCGAATGTAAAATGGCACAACATAACAACACTGCGGGCGCTGACGTACACCTAAAAGATGAAACGTATCTGTAGCTGTCTTTTCAGATGTGTAGCGAGGCCTCCTTTGTGGCAAGGTGGTGTGTATTTGTAGGGCGTGATTTCTCATTTGTCACACTCAAATGTTTCAGATCATCAAACAAATGGAAATAAATATTAGTCGCTGACAACACAAGTAAATGCACTTTTTAATGGAAGCTTTTTATTATTAGCGGAGAGAAAAATCCAAAGCTAGATGGCCCAGCATGGGAAAGTGATTTTAGCCTAAAGCTAGTAAGTGGTTGGGCCACCCAGGTCAAACTCCATCACCATTCAGAGGTGGTGTGTTTTGGGTCATTGTCCTGCTGCAGAACCCAAGTTGGTTTCGGCTCGAGGGCACCAACAGATGGCCGGACATTCTCCTCCAGGATTTTTTGGTAGACGGCAAAATTCATGCTTCCATCTATCACTGCAAGTCTTCCAGGTCCCGAAGCAGCAAAACAAGCCCCAGACCATCACACTACCACCACGATCTTTTACTGTTGCTATGAAATGTGGTGATACTTTTATGCCAGATGTACTGGGACAAACACCTTCCAAAAAGTATTTTCCAAAAGGTGTTGGGGACCATCGAGATGTTTCCTGGCAAAATCGAGACCAGCCTTAATGTTCATTTGTTCAGCAGTGGTTTTGGTTGTGGAACTCTGCCATGCCATTCGGGCAGTTTTTGCCCGGTGTCTTTCTTATGGCGGAGTCATGAATACTAACCTTAACTGAGGCCAAGTGAGGCTTTGCAGTTCTTTGGATGTTTTTGTGGGGTCTTTTGTGACCTCTTGGATGAGTCGTTGTTGCACTCTTGGGGTTAGTTTGGTTGGCCAGCCACTCCTGGGAAGGTTCACCTCTGTTTTCACCGTTTGTAAAAAAAAAAAAAAAAAAAGGCTCTCACTCTGGTTTGCTAAAGTTCCCAAGCTTTAGAGTTGGCTTTAAAACCTTTTACACACTGATGGATCTCAGGTAATCCCACCTAAATTATGTTTTAACAGGGGGGGCAATCACTTTTTCACTCAGGGCCATGTAACTTTGGATTTGTTTTCAAGTGTGACAAACTGTTCTTCACGTTTGGTGCACATAATCAGGCTTACACTTACAAAAGCCACTTTTTTCAAAACAGGGGACCGTTTTTCTTCTTACGATCTTTGGTTGACGTTACAGCATTCCTGTGCGCACTTTGTTCGACTGCCATTCTGACGGGGGAGTCATTGCCATTGCATTTTCCGGAGACACAAAGCAGCTGGTGACCCTTGGGAATGAAAAAAATCAAGTGAGTGGTATAAGGCGGCCTTGTCACGTGTCTTCACGCCCATCCGTGTGGCAGAATGACTGCATGCTTTCTGTCCACAGGGTGTGTGTGTCTGGGCTTGGACGAACGACTCACAAGAGCCACTGTGGCACACCGAGCTCCGCCCCGAATACGGTTATCAAGTAGGTCAAAATGCCTTTGACTTGACTCGCCAGTTGGATTATGACCTGACTTGTTTTTCAGAATTACATCATTTATAACCCCAAAAACAGCACCCAGCTGCTGAGTACCAGTGTGAGTCAGGTGCTGTTTTATAGTACGGTAAGTGACACAGCGTTGTATGAAGATTATTTATTGCGATTGATTAACTGTTGGTCTTTTTTTAAAGGCACAGGGCAATTTGCAGTGTGTTCCCCTCAAGATTATTAAGGTAAAAAGAGTAATCAAGTTCACGTAGGCTGCATTCAAACTTTGGGGTTGGGTACTTTAGTGCACTTGTATTGTAGGGATGGGACGGAACACACTGTATGTAAAAAGCAAGGGGGGGTGTCCGGACCCTTTCCACAAACAAAAGCATGCAAGGGCCACCTTTGTGGTGTTTTCTTAAGCAGATATGCTAAGAAGTCATATATAGTTTAGAAAAATACCATCTCAGATTTGTGATGTAGGTGAAAAAGTAAAAAAATGCTATAAAAGTCACTCTTTGCTCTTTTTTCCAATTTTTGAACATTGTTTTTAATTTTCCAAATTTTTCAGCCTTCTTAAATAATCTTTGACATTTTCTTCTCGTAATATTCTGAATTATTTCCCATAATATTCCAACTTTTTCCCCAACCTGACCTTCTAAAATTATTGTTTTGTTTGTTTAAAAAGGCACATTTTTTCTTTACCATTTAAACTCGATGCTACTCAAATGATATTTTTCCGTATAATATTACAAGTTTATTCTCATCACATTTGGTCTTTTCCTTGGTAGATCACAGCAGGGGTGTCCAAAGTGCGGCCTGGGGCAGTTTTTTTATCGGTTCCCGGCACATTCTAAAATTATAATTTAACAAGAAAACAGAAAAAAAACAAGAAAAACCCAGCAAAAATGGAAAACTCAGCAGTAATTTTATAAGAATGAAGTCAAAATATTAAAAGAAAAAAGTTGTAATTTCACAATATTATGAGGAAAAATTATATATTTTTTGGTTTTTACTTTGTAATATTTTGCAAAACAAAAGTTGAAGTTGGAATTTTGGGGAAAATTAGGTTGGGAAAAAGGTACAATATTACTCGGAATGTCCGATAATGGCTTTAGGATGAGTGTAAGACCGGAGGCATGTAGCTTTGGATTTTTTTTCCCCTTAAAAATAAAAAAGTTTCATTTAAAAAAGCAAAAGCATTTTGTATTCAGTTGTGTTGACAATGGTTAATATTAAAACTAAATATATATATATATCTAGTGTTTATACACACATATATACTCTATATTTACTGTGTATATATACTGTATATTTACTGTATATATATGTGTGTGTATATATATAAATATACTGTATATACCCCTGAATGACAACTTTTTTCTCCGAATATTTTGACTTGATTCTTGTTAAATTACTGCTGATTTTTCAATTTTTTGCTGTAGTTTTTTTAATTGTTGTTTTCTTGATAAATGATATTTTTAGATTGTGTCGCAGGACAATAAAAAAAAAAAGCAGCTGCGGGCCTCAAACGGATTGAGCAGCTTGTGTGAGCTTTTATGTGACCTACAGTAACTCAATTATTCCGAACCAAAATGGTGAATGTGTGTGTTATTTTAATAGTCTGCTAATTTTATAAGCTTTGATTTCACAAAAAGCTTGTCAAATATGCTTTTAAAGAGCACCACACCTCTTAACCCTTTCATCATTTCTGCATATATTAAAACAGAGTTGTATGCATTTCTTGTCATTTTGATAAGAGATATTTTCCACTGTTTCTGCAGCTGGGTGATGCGGCCACGCTGCAACTGAACGCGTCGCTCTTTCCGCAATCCACACCGGAATACTGCAACATCCGCAAATTGGCCCGCGGGCCTCTAAACCCTTCTGTGTTTCACTGGCAAGATTTCAAGGTGATAACGCCCACGGCGTCGGGCATCGTCATGATCTGGGAGCTGATGGAGGACCTGGCCTCCAACCAAAACCTGAGCAGGGACAGAGTCAAGGTCATTTCCCTGCAGGACCATCCCATCACATTGCTCACCGTGGCAGATAGGTGCTTCCGAGACGGCATCTCCCATCATCACACCGACTTCTAACCTCTTTTTTTTTTGTTCGCCCCGACAGCTGTATTGTCACCGGAGACACTCGCGGCCATATCAACTTTTACGATGAAAACATGTTGCTCCTGATTTGGTACAACCAGTTGAACCTGGACGCCATTGCTTCCATTTCCTTTTCCAACGAGTGCTCACAAGGACACCTGGAGGATTGCACTGTGGAAGCCAAACCACTACTTAGCAGGTAAAAGGACAAAAAGACCTGTTGTTACTGTAGTTGGTGTGCATTCTGCATTTCGTGGTTGCAGAAGGTCCGACTCCAACCAAAACGGACTCTAACCAAAGCAAAATATCCCATAGAAAACAATGTAAATCCAGTTAATCCGTTCCGGACACCCAATAGTGTTAACACAAAGCATTTTATAGACAATAATTATAGTTTCACATGCTGAATATGATGCAAAAATAATTACAAATGACAAATGAATGGGCAACTGAACATTTTACATGACTTTTTCCTAGTTTTGAGTAGGGCAAGGGAAGGAGCGGACATTATGCTTTGAGGACAATCCCTCTTTTTTTTTTTTTTACATTAATCTGTTCGAAAGGTCCAACTGTGACTAAAACAGACAATTTTTCCATAGAAATTCTGCACTCATGCCACAAAAATATATCCACAGAGGTCTGTTAAAGGTTTTTTAACACACGCAGTGGATAATGGCTCTCAGTGTGGTTTGCTGGAGTCCCAAAGCTTCAGAAATGGCTTTATAACCTTTTCCACACTGATAGAGCTCACGTGTTAGGTTCAGTTGTGTTGTCAGTGACTAATATTGAAATTTGTTTGATGATCTGAAACACTGAAGTGTGACCATGCAAAAACTAAGAAATCAGGAACACTTTTTCACAGCACTGAATCTCATGTCTGCCACAGGAACTTTGTGGTGTCCACGGTAACCTCCAGGATAGTTCATGTGAACGTTCAAAAAGGCACCTCCCAGGTCATCCTGGAGGAGAACTGTGACCCCATCCACGCGGTGGCCTGCCACCCCACTCAGTCAGTGGTGGTCATGGGCAACCACAGGGGCACCTTGAAGGTCTGGGACTCGGAGCGGAAGCGGACCGTCCGCAGCAAGGTCTTTGAGAAAGACAAAAAGATTCAGTGCATCGCGTTCGACCCTCAAGGTTTGGGCCGTGGATTGGCGGGCCGTCCGCGTACAGTGTAAACCACTGTTCCCTTCCCTCAACAGGGCGCCACCTGGCAGTCGGCTTTGGAAGCGGAGCCGTTTACTTTCTGGATCCTGACACTTTGCAAAGTGATCCAAAGGAGTGCTTTGATCACGCCAGAGACGGCATCAGCCACATGGGTTTTTCCTCAGACTCCCAATACCTTGCCACTGTGGTATGCTTTGTTTACTGGGAATATTATTATCAAGTGTAGCTCCATAAATAACCGGATCTAATCTAATCTTATCATCTCACCACCAGGATGTCGGGAAAGCCGTCACCATATTCCGCTTTCAAACCAACGACCACTCACCGCCCCAGTGGACCTACCTGGGACGATATCGCTCCCACTACAAGCCCGTTACGGACCTCCTCTTCGGGACGCACCCGGACAGCTCCAAGGCCAGGATGTTCACTCTGGGCACGGACCGCATGTTGGTGAGGCCGACGTCAAGCTACCGTTCATGGCGCTGAAGCTCACCTCTCTCTGGGGTTGCACCAGGTGGAATATGACCTGGAGAACAGCGACACGGACCGGATCGTCATCGCCAGCGCCACGCGCGTCGAGCAGAGCGCGGTGCCAATGTGCATGACGTGGTACCCGCCCTTCAGCGCCGAGCAGTTTGTCGTCGTTTCCTCGGACCGATACAAGATGAAGCTTTTCCACGGCATCACCAAGAAGTGCAGGTAAAAAGCGCTATGACACAATTCCTCGTATTTGTGCTTTTTGACATTTTCCTGTCATAAAACTATGCGCGTTATATTTTATATATATATATATTTTTTTTCTTTATTGTTTCAACTCTATGCTACTAAAATGATATTATTTTTCTTCATAATATTTTATTCATAATATTGTTTATTCATAATGTATATATTGGAGTTGGTTTTTGTAAAATTGCAACTTTTTCTTGTTAGAATACGACTTTACTGTCTAAATATTTTGGCTTTAGTCTCGTAAAATTACAGCCGTTTTTTCCATTTCTGTTGTTTTTTTTAATTTTCCAAGTATTGCAACTTTCTTCTCATAATTATGACTTTATTCCTATAATATTTTGACTTTATTCCCACATTATTATATATTTTTTTTCTTCATAATGTTATGAGTTTATTTTTGTAAAATTTCAACTTTTCTCTTGTTAGAATACAACTTTGTTGTCTGAATATTTTGGCTTTATTCGTCGAAAATTACAACTGTTTTTTCCATTTCTGCTGTTATTTTAAAAAATGTTTAAACTTTCCTCTCATAATTATGGCTTTATAATTACATATATATAATTATAATATTATTCTCGTAAAATTCTAACTTTTTCCGCAACATAATTTTCAAATTGCAACTGTTTTGGTTTTTTCTCCTAATATTTTACTCAAAATAACATAAATTTTATACTTTATGCTACTGTAATTAAAATTTTGGGGTTATGATCATAAAATTGCAACTTTTTTTCTTATTCTTTTAATTTATTGACTTCATTCTGACAAACTACAACTTTGGCAACTTTATTCTCTTCATATTTTGACTTTATTCTCGTAAAACTACAGCAGTTTTTTTTTGTCGTTTCTGGAAATTATTAAGTTTTTTGACTATTTTTTTTGTGTAAAATTCTTCTCGTAATTATGATCCGATTCCCGTAGTATTTAGACTTTATTGACTTTTTCTGAAACGTAATTTTTCAAAAATGACAACTTTTTGTTTTGTTTGTTTCCCATAAAATTTCAACTTTTTTTCTTTTCTTTTTTTTTCTTTATGCTACTAAACATGATTTTTTTCCCCTCATAATATTACGATGATATTCTCATAAAATTTCTCTCGTTAGATGACATATCTCTTTCTTTAATATGTCATAATTGTTACCATAATATTATATATTTTTCCCCACTAAGTTTCCAAAAATGACTGCTTGTTTTTCATAATATCATGACAAAATATTTCAACTCTCTTCTACTAAAATTACATCATTTTTTTCTGGTAGAATTGCAACTTGTTGTTTTTTTAGAATACAACTTTATTCTCTTAATATTTTGACTTCATTCTTGTAAACAGTTTTTTTCCATTTCTGTTGTCCAATTTTCCACCCATTTCCACTTTCTTCTCATTATGTTTTGACTTTATCCTCATAGCAACCTCTTGTTTCTCATAATATCAACTTTTTTTAATAAAGTTTTATTCTTTAATATTAAAATGATGTTTTTTCTTGAAAGATTCCGTTTTTTGTATTATTATTTTAGATTTATATTTTATTGTATTCATATTTGGACTTTGTTATTGTATATTTTTCCTGTTAAATGATAGTTTTGGAATGTGCCACAGCCTGATGTAAAAAAAGCAAACAAAAACAAAGACATCCTGCTTTCCTACTGGACTTTTCTTGGTTACAACAGCAAGACTCTCCTGGGCCCAACGTTTGGAAGTCCGGTTAAGAAAATGGAGATCTTACCGACGTGTAGGGACAATGAGACGGGCTCGTATTACATGGCCTACATCACAGAGGACAAGGTCAGTGGTGGCACCTGAAGTGTGACGTTGTTTTCAGTGATGCGTTGGGGGAATGCCAGCTTCCTTTACGCGCACAGCGATGAGCATCGTGAGAAGGCGCCAACACGCTGCTCCGATAAGATGCCGTTGCTGGTTGTTCTTGGAGGTGCCTGTTGCTAAAAATAGAATAGAATCGCTGACACGGCCGAGTTGCTTTTTCTGCCTCCTCCAGATCGGCCTCCAGGTTCTTCCACTGGACGGGAACCCCTTCAAGTCCCACGCCGTCGTCTGCCACCCGACGGGCGTGTCCACGTTTGCCCAGGCGCACGACGGACTCTTTCTTTTCACCGCCGGGGGAGCGGACCGCACTGTGCTGTCGTGGCGGATAAACTACAAGTAACGCATCACGTATTGATTTATAGCGTATCAAAATACAAATATCAAAATCCTTCATTTCTATCTATCCATAGTGCTACTAAAATGACTTTTTTTCTCTCGATATTTATAATATATATAATAATAATATAGTCTCTCGATATTTTCACTTTTTTTGTTTCCTCCGCATTTCTGCTGCATTTTTAAAAATGGATTTGACTTTACATTTAAAATTTTTCCATTTTTAATCTTCTCAAATGTATGACTTTATTGTTATGATATTTTGACTTTATTTTTGTAAAATATCTAGTTATTTAATGTTTTATTTGTTTTAAATAATATTATAACATTTTATAAACAGTAAGAATTTTTTCTTACCTTATGTTTTCTTATATATTATATGTAATGTTTCTTATACTGTATATTTCCACTGTATTCTACTAAAATAATTTTTTAATAATAATTAATTTAATAATTCAATAATTCATTTTTCTTATATTACTAATTTGATTTCTCATTTGACTGTTACAGCTTTTTTTCTTAATATTTTGACTTTATTTTCCGAAAATTAAATTTTTTTGCTGGTTTTGGAGAATTTGCGCTGGCGATTTCTTCTCATAATTATGATTTATTGTAATGTAACTTTTTCCTTAATCTAATTTTCAAAAAGGTATGAATGTGAGTGTGAATGTTTGTTTGTCTATATGTGCCCTGTGATTGGCTGGCGACCAGTCCAGGGTGTGCCCCGCCTCCCGCCCAAAGCCAGCTGGGATAGGCTCCAACATACCCGCCAACCTAATGAGGATAAGCGGCATAGGAAATGAATGAATAAATTTTCAAAAAGTTTTGACTTAATTTACTTTATGTTTGATTTGTTTCTTATAGATTACCTTTTTTTTTAATTTAAATTTTTCTTTAGTATTTCAACTCTTTTATACTAAAATCAATTGTTTCCAATCAATAATATTACAGTTTTGTTCCTGTAAAATTGCTAATTTTTTTTTGTTCAAATCAGGCCTTTTTCTCTTTGTGTTTTGACCTCATTCTTGTAGAATTTATGCTTTTTTTTTAACCAATTTTGCTGTTTCTATTTTTCTATATCAGCGGTATGCTACTATTTTTCCACACATTATTGATTTATTCAATAATGACTTATTCTACAATTGGGACTTTTTTCTCATATGATTATGACTATTTTTTAATAAATATTTTTTATATCCTGGTAAAATTCAAGCTTTTTTTTCCAATTTTTGTTGTTTTTTAATATTATTTTACCTTTTGTTTTAATTACAAATTTAAATCTCATAATTAGGACTTCATTCCCATAAAATGTTAACTTTAATCTCATAATGTAACTTTTTCCCCAAACTAATTTTCCAAAAATTATTTATTCTTTTGTTTTAAATTTTTTATTTTCTTTAATATTTCAACTCAATGTTACTAAAATTATTATTAATTTATATTATTATTTATTTTCATAATATTACAAGTTTATTCTTGTAAAATTGCAATTTTTTATTTTTGTAATTTGTTTCCTCATAATGAGAACTTTATTTCCAAAATATTTTGACTTCATTCCCTTAATAGTATAACTTTCTCCCAACCAAATTTTCCCCAAATTTCGACTTCATTCCTCCTTTAGTTTGTTTCTCATAATTTTAGGAGTTTTTATAACATTATGTAATATAATAAAATTTTTTCAACTTTATCCTACAAAATTGTTATAAAAAAAATGACTTAATGACTTTAAATTAATATTAATATTTCAACTATATGCTACTAAAATGGCATCATTTTTCTCATAATATTAGTTTATTTTTTTTATGTTTTTTTCATAATGACGATTTTACTCCCAAAATATTTTGACCTTATTTCCCATAATATTATAACTATAATAGTAATATCAATATACTACTATTTTTAAAATGACAATATTTTCCCAACCAAATTCTACCAAAATTTGTAATTAACTCTTTCTTTTGTTTCTCATAATATTAATTGTTTTAATAACATTTTTTTCAACTTTATCCTACTATAGTGTAAAGTTGTATTCTTTTTATCCTTGGAAAATGCCAACTTTCCTTTCTTTTCATGTTATTGACTTTATTCTTCTAAACCTGCTGTGGTCTTTTTTATTTTTAACTTTTTTTTTGTTTTATAATGTGCTGTGGGCCTATAATAAAACAGCCACGGGCCTCAAAGAGGTCCGGGACCTCCCTTTGGACACCCCTGGTGTAATATAACACACAAAATGGTGAAAATGAGTCAAAGCATGCGCCCCTGTTGTGTTGCCTTTGCTATTATTTTTCTGACAGATCCACCCCAGGGCTTGAAACTTCTCAGGCCAGTGTTTTGAGCACAAACCATAGGGGGCGCCACAAGCCAAACAGCATTTGAACTGTCACACATATCCTGTATTATACCTGTAATAAGAAATATTTTGCCTTTGTTTTGGGGGCAGTGCGCTGGAGGGAGCAGCAGCTTTGGGAGGAAAGGATCTGGTGCCTTTTTACACCCTTATAGAGGGCGGCAAGGATGGCAAATTCTACAGAGTGAGTGTCCAGTTTGGACCTAAAAACCTGAGACACGTGTGTACTTTTGCAAATGCTGGTTCCGATTGTTTGCGTGTTTTAGGAAATTGAGGACTTTTTCTACTACTGCCAAATCCATAATCAAGGCCTGGAGTCAATGGACACACGGCAGCTGTCCACCAGAATTCCCCTGACGGAAGTCGTCCCGTTAATGCGCGCGCTGGCGTACTTCCCTACAGAAGAAGAGGTAAGCGGGTTTTATCAGGGCAGCGCTCCAAACGTTTGGACCCTCATCAGAAAAGCGTAGACGCAGTGTCGACGTTTTGGCTGAAGGTGGAAGACATGCTAAACGAGATCAGGCTCAGCAAGTACGCCCAAACGGGCGAGTACACGACGGACGTCAACCTGGAGGAGGTGATCAAGCTCTACGTCAACCACCGACCGGCCTTCGGCATCTCCAACGACGAGATCGCCGAGGCGTTCCGCGTCCTCGGCGACGGACAGCCCCTTCTGCAGAGGGACGAGCTGCTGGAACTCCTGCAGGTCCGAGGTGCGTTGGACAAAAAGGAGCCTCGTTGCTGAAAGCGGGGGTGTTCAAAGTGCGGCCCGGGGGCTGTTTGTAGCCCTGGGGCTGGGTTTTTTTTGGCCCACGGCACATTCTAAAAAACACAAATAAACAAGAAAGCCGCCGCCAAAATTGGAAAGGAAAATGTATCGTCATAATATGTTATAATATGAAATGAAATTGTCCTTTTGTGAGAATAAATTGTTACGTTTTGAGCTAAAAAACATGTAAATTTTAGAAGCATAAAGTAGAACTATTAAAGCAAAAAGAATGTTATTGGGTAATATTATGGTTACTATATTGGGTAATACAGTATTAGGGTTACTATATTGCGTAATATTATGGTTACTATATTGGGTAATACTGTATTAGGGTTACTATATTGCGTAATATTATGGTTACTATATTGGGTAATACTGTATTATGGTTGCTATATTGGGTAATACTGTATTATGGTTACTATATTGGGTAATATGGTTACTATATTGGGTAATATTATGGTTACTATATTGGGTAATACTGTATTAGGGATACTATATTGCGTAATATTATGGTTACTATATTTGGTAATACTGTATTATGGTTGCAATATTGGGTAATACTGTATTATGGTTACTATATTGGGTAATATGGTTACTATATTGGGTAATATTATGGTTACTATATTGGGTAATACTGTATTAGGGTTACTATATTACGTAATATTATGGTTACTATATTGAGTAATACTGTATTAGGGTTACTATATTGGGTAATACAGTATTAGGGTTACTGTATTGCGTAATATTATGGTTATTATATTGGGTAATACTGTATTAAGGATACTATATTGCGTAATATTATGGTTACTGTATTGGGTAATGGCCGCACGGTGGCTGAGTGGTTAGCACATTGGCCACACAGTCAGGAGATCTGGAAGACCCGGGTTCAAATCTCCGTTGGGCATCTCTGTGTGGAGTTTGCATGTTCTCCCCGTGCGTGTGTGGGTTTTCTCCGGGTACTCCGGTTTCCTCCCACATTCCAAAAACATGCATGTTAG
>QODF01000093.1:1745280-1784721 GCA_024372805.1 Oostethus manadensis | reverse complement strand
GGGCATGCCCGAAACACCTCACCAGGGAGGCGCCCGGGAGGCATCCGGACTAGATGCCCGAGCCACCTCAACTGGCTCCTCTCGATGTGAAGGAGCAGCGGCTCTACTCTGAGCTCCTCCCGGATGGCCGAGCTCCTCACCCTATCTCTTAGGGTGAGTCCAGCCACCCTACGAAGGAAACTCATTTCCGCCGCTTGTATCCGCGATCTCATTCTTTCGGTCATGACCCATAACTCATGACCATAGGTGAGGGTGGGAACGTAGATCGATCGGTAAACAGAGAGCTTTGCCTTCCGGCTCAGCTCTCTCTTCACCACGACGGTCCGGTACAGCGACCGCATTACTGCAGATGCTGCACCGATCCGTCTGTCGATCTCACGCTCCAACCTTCCCTCACTCGTGAACAAGAACCCGAGATACTTGAACTCCTCCACCTGAGGCAAGACCTCACTCCCAACCCGGAGGGTACAGTCCACCCGTTTCCGACTGAGAACCATGGCCTCGGATTTGGAGGTGCTGAGTCTCATCCCAGAAGCTTCACACTCAGCTGCAAACCGCTCCAGTAAACGCTGAAGGTCACAGCCTGATGAGGCCATAAGGACCACATCGTCTGCAAATAGCAGAGACGAGATCCTAAGGTCACCAAGCTGGACTCCCTCAACACCTTGACTGCGCCTAGAAATTCTGTCCATGAAGATTATGAACAGAATCGGTGACAAAGGGCAGCCTTGGCGGAGGCCAACGTTCACCGGAAACAAGCTGGACTTACTGCTGGCAATGCCAACCAGGCTCCTGCTTCGATTGTACAAGAACCGAATGGCACGTAGTAGCGGGCCACCAATCCCGTACTCCCGGAGCACCCCCCACCGACTATATTTAGTCGGAATGTCTCCGCCTCTTCCACAAGCTCGGGCTCCTTCCCCACCAGAGAAGTGACAATCCATGTCCCAAGAACCAGATTTGGCCACCAAGGACCAGGTCGCCCGGAAACCCGCCCCCGACCACTGCCCAAACCACAAAGCACCGGACCATTATGCTTGCCCCTGCAGGTGGTCGGTCTGCGGGGGGGAGTTCCCGTGTGGCTTCTTCGGGCTAGGCCCGGCCAGGCCCCACGGGTTAAGGCCCTTGCCACCAGGCGTCGCCTGCGAGGCCCTCCCACAGGCCTGGCTCCAGGGTGAGGCCCCAGTATCCCACGTCCGGGCGAGGTGCGGTCACTCCTCCTGGTATTTTTCATTAGGGTCTTCTGAATCACTCTTAGTCTGGCCCGTCACCTAGAACCTGTTTGCCTACGGAGACCCTACCAGGGGCATAAAGCCCCCGACAACATAGCTCCTAGGATCACTCGGGCACTTAAACCCCTCCACCACGATAAGATGGTGATTCAGGGAGGGGTTTTATGGGTACTATATCGTTTAATTTTATTGTTACTATATTGGGTAATTTTATGGGTCTTCTTTTGGAAAAGAAAAGAGACTTACAGTATCACTCGGAGACGGTAAACATCCAGCAGCAACACGACGTATTGGCATGAGTGCTGTTTGTTAAGTGTGCTTTAGCTGAGAGTTGTCACTTCCGGAAATTAATGCCAGCTAGTTTGTCATGAGCGGCGCCATCAACTATAAATGTAATTTTTGCTGTCAAAAAAATGGAACAATGTAGAACATAATTACATACTATATGTAACATATTTAGGCAAAAAAATCCTTTATGCATGATCTACACAAACCCCAACATTGACCTGTCCCCTGCAGAAACGGCCGAGTGCCATAATATGATTGGATAAACAATCGCGCTTTGGACACTTTCTCTTTGCACTTTGGTTAGTGGATGGTGCTGTGTTCATTTCCCAGCCCTGTGTTGTATCCTTCCACAGGGGAAGCCATGACAGAGGATGAGCTGGCCGAGTGTTTCACTTCTCTTTTAGGCTTCATTGAGGTCCAAGAAGGCGAGAGCCCCGAGCAACAATTTTTTAAATCTGAAGGTAGCTACAACTACTACAACAGTATGTATACTATAAAATACGTCATTCAGATTATTCGTGGTGGGGTTTTTTCATAGAAGTGAGCCAGGAATATTCTCTGGAGAGTGTGATCCCAGAGGAGATATCGATGGAGATATTTACAGGTCACATCCTGGGGCTCCCGCCATCCACTAAGACGAGCGGACACTTCAGTCGCCCCGCAGAGTGAAGAATGGATGTACTGTACAGACTGATTGTCACGTATGGTGGGAAATTGTGAAGGATTAGTATGGTTTATTACAGTTGACCACCAGATCCTGTTGGGAAGGCTGAGACATCATGCGGGTTTGTCAGGGTCGGTCCTACATTGGTTTTCTTCCTATCTACCTGGTCGTAGCTCTAGTGTTGCAGCAAACCAAGCATATTTGGCAGAACTGCTGTGTGGAGTCCCACAAGGTTCTGTTTTGGGTCCTGCTTTGTTTGTGTTGTATTTGCTCCTCTCGGGTAAGATCATCCAAAAGTTCAGTGATATTTTTTACCACCTGTTTGCTGAGGATATACAGTTTCTTCAAGCCCTCTAAAAAAAAAAAAAAAATCAAAAAATCAAACATTGGTCGAGCAACGAAATGCAACAAAACAGAAACACTGATTATCGCCCTCGATGACTCAATCCCCAGGATTAAATAGTACTTGGGTGACTTTTGTCAGTCATCCAAACTGTCCTTAATAAGAAACGTGGGTGTTATTTTTGACAAGGGCACGTCGCTAGTGCAGCACTGAAATGCCACACAATGACTTGGAGCTAATCATACATGCCTTTGGTTCCTCTCGATTTCCCACCTGTATTAGTCTATTCTCACGTTTAGGCAAGAAAGAGCTGTCTCGCTTACAATTACTGCAAAATTCTGCAGCCAGGATATTGGTAGGAGGATGCATAGTGTATATCCTCTTCATAGGGTGCCAGTTTCACAGAAATGTCAACGTTCTGGTTCTCACTTTTAGAGCGGAATGAGCCGTCCTCTCTCTTTGCGTTCAATAGACTCTGTTGAACCTAAAATGTTTTTATTTGTGAAAGCATTCTGATTTGGCTGATGTGACAGTGTTGTTTATTTTGGGCTCTTTTAATTCTGTGTATAATGTGATTTTTACTATGATTGTGAAGCACTTTGTGACTCCAAAAAGCGCTATACAAATAAACTTGACTTATTTGTTTCGGACATGCTTAACAATTTACACTAAGGAATATCACGCTGACACTCGGAAAAGGAGTAGGAAGAAGCAGAGCTTATCTAATCCTATCCATTCTCCATGTCTATTACTGATAATAATGAATAAATAATAATGATAGATGGATATAGATATAGATTATACGTATGTGTTGACTTCCAATTTGTAGTGCAATAATATATAATAGTACATAATAATACATAATATAATACATAATTAGGTAAAAAGTAAGTAAAAAACCTGCTAACACATAATATTAATACATAATATAATACATTATTAGGTTAAAAGCCCAGTTCTGTTTGTGTTTTTATTGCTCCTCATCCATTGTGTTGAAAATAATTATCTTTTTTTGCATTGTATAAAATGTATTTATATTTTGTAACCCTAATTCAGTGACTCTTGACCTAGAAAGCGACTTGTATTTATATGACCTAACGAAGTGGGTGGGGCTCCGCTACCAACCAATCAAAAACCTTGTTACGGAGGCACTTCCTGCTCCAGGCTAGAGAGCCCGCCCCCTTTTTAATGCAGTTGTCAGCTGGTCTGTTGTCAACGGTCCACAAAGACGGCGACAAGTTCCGAGCCAATAGTACTGACGAGCTGGCGGCCCAAAGAAATGGGTTAGCCGGGATCTCCGCCTCCACGACAACCGGAGACTTTGAACGAATAGCCACCCGTAGTCGTCGGCCAGCCTCATGACGGGTTCCCGGGCTAGCTAGCTAGCTAGCTGGCTAGCCAGGTAGCTGGCGGGCTAACGTTAGCTATTTGTTTGCCGTGCAAAGAAACGTCAACGCGGCTTCGATGGAGCGCAGTGCAAGGCAGCAGCACCGTCGCCCGCCGCCGGGCGCGGAGCAGGATGACGACTCGGACGCGGAGGAGGTGAGCCTGGGCCTGCGGAGGACCGAGAACGGGCTGGAGTCGCAGATCATCCACAGCGGCCACTTTATGGTGTCGTCGCCGCACAGCGAGCACCCCCCGAAGAAAGGCTACGACTTTGACACTGTCAACAAGCAGACCTGTCAGACGTACCACTTCGGCAAGGCCAGCACGTCCCAAATCTCCATTGACGCGTCCCTCACCAAGCTCTTCGAGTGCATGACACTTGCGTACAGGTATGTAGTGTCACGCACTCGCTTATCCTGGACGTACACTGGACCTGGGAGTGCTGATAATGGCTTTATCTTTTGCCATCGTGCTTGATATGTTTACACTTGCACCTATTCATCATGTGTGTTTAAATGTTATTAAGTACAGGCGGCTCGTCGCACAAAGTAACTTACCTACTGCACCATGCAGGCATACAAATAAGTATCTACAGACAGTACTTATGCCCCCAAAAAACCATCCCCATTGTCCCGCCGCAAGGCATGCTGGGTAGCTTGTGGCACTCAACATTTTGCTGTGGTTGTCACATTTTTGCTTGATGGCAAAATACGTTGAGGTCGTCAGAGAAGTAAACCAGGAGGAGTTATTATACTGTTGATACCCAACCGTGTTATATTTCATGGCTCCTGGACCACCCAGCATGCCTTGCGGTCATTTGGAAATAACAGTTTTAAGTTACGTGTCATGCTTAGCACGTGGTTGTAGTTTATCGCCGACCGAGTAGTAGTAGTTGTAGCGGATTTATGTGCTGCATGAACTTCTTCCACCGTGTGCGAGTAGAAACCGCCATGAACTGCTGCAAAATTCCCCGCGCTCTCTCGCTCCTGTTGTGTTTTTGCATTTGGATGTTCTTCGTAGCAATCTGGTCACAATCAGCCAGGGCAAAATTGCTACTATTATGCCCTGTTATCGGTCAAGATAACACTGAAAGACAAGTCAAGCATGTAGTATTCTGGTCACTGGGAGTCAGTCATGTGACATTGGTGAGACTTTACCTTACATTATATTACCTTAACACTGCACGGAGTCAACCATGGCATGTTGGACACGACGTGACCCAACAGAAGAGCAGTTTCTACCACTGTACTGTACTATAACTGTCCCGATCAGCTGAAAGACTGAGCAGATCAATCCTCCCCCACACTGTGTGGCTTTTCAACACAACACAACTCTGGCAACCCTCTCTTAAGCGTAGGCGAAATAAATTGGATGCTACGTAGTTAGATCGGTAGCATGCGACGCTTAAAGCGGTCCTCGTGCATGAGAGTTGCGCAGCGTGGTGTAAACAAAGAATAACAGGGGTGTCTACAGGACTCTTAATAATGGCAAAAGCGTATTTAGAAAGTCATAAACCGTTTTTTATGCACTTAACTAGGAAAATATTCCATTTATTAAAATTGATTCCTATTTTGCGGACATTCACATATTGCGGTCAGGTCTGGGTCCAATCGATCACCACAAACGAGGGATGACCGTATACATTTTGTACAATACGTGTAGCGATAATAGTTTTGGCTTGTGGGCCCGTTAACCCGTCTCTACCGAACTATGGCGGCGCGCTGCTTTTGTCTTATCCACTTTGTTGGTTTACGTGTTTCACCGGTGTTCCCAAACGGGAGGTTTTAATGACGGAGGAGGGTTTTCAAGCGCTGGAGTCCCTCTGGCACTAAAAGGCGGGGCTACACTGTATTTGTTTACCGAGTACTCACGTAACGCGTGGCCTACTTCCTGTCCCCCACGCAATGTGTACCGTGTGGGGAAATCGGTACGCCTCTGTGCCGAGCTGAGAGTCCCGTACGAAAAATCGGAACACTCCCCCAGCAGACGCTCCTAATGTTTCAGCCGTGTGAGAGATTGACATCCACAAAAGGCTAACAAAACAAACTGCTTTCATTTTAAACCTTTTTTCCCCCATTTCCTGCCTTGTACTCTCCGGGGACTTTAATTAGCATCAGGGCCCTCAATTAGATAGAACTTGTTCCCGATCGTGAGGGTTAAACAATATGTAAGACAGTCCAAAGGTGGAAGCCCAACAGCAACATCAACAAGTCTGATCCAAACAAAACTGAAAGGAAGAATGCTTCCAAACCAGACATAGTGTTAGTCAGGCACAAGGCACAAGGCAAGCTTGTTACTAGATACCCCCGGATGTTTGGGCGCGTCACGGTTTGATGACGTCATCACCAGGTCGTAGTAAATTTGGGCCACACGCCAACATCACAGGTGCGGTGAATGCGCCTCGAAGCTGGTTGCCACTCGACTCGCTGTGCCCGCACTCCTCTGTCATGGTGCCGGGAGCTCTCACAGGAACTGCTGCTCTAACCACTGGTTGTTATGTTCTGAATCACTCCACAAATGGACGTATAAGCATATGAAATGATTCGTCCTGCCCTAAAAGTATTATAATGGCAGCTGAATAATTCCACATCAGGATGGCTGTAATTCAGTTGGCCGTTTATTTCCATGTCAACACAGAGCACGCACTCCTTCGACAAGACTTTCCACTTGCTAGTTGTCTTCCTCTCCTCACCCCAAACGCTTGCTGTAACCAGCATGCTGAACACCACCGCCCTCTACAGCCCACACACTAAACAACAGCCTGGATCAACACCATAATCCCACCGCTACACTATTTTGCGTGCCCCTTTTTTTTCCAATTTTATTTTTTATGGAATGGACTTTTATATTTTCATTAGGTACCTGATTCACAAAGGTCTGTTTCAAAAGCCAAACAAAAAATAGTAAATTAATCAATGCTTTGAGTCGCTATTTTAATAACCATATTCCATTCCACAAATTTATCTTTTGTAACAAAAGTTTATTATGGGGAAAAAAAAGCACAAAAAAAGCATTGGATCAGCAAGAATAAAAAAAAAAAAAAAAAGAATTGTATGCCAAAAAATGTGGATCTGGACATCCCTAATACATAAATTATGATAATCTAATAATATTTTAAATATATACTCACATACATACACACACACACACACACATATATATATGTATGTGTGTGTGTATATGTATGTATATATATTATTTTAAAATATAAGACATTTTATTAAAAAAAAATTATATTTTAAAATATATATTTGTATTGTGTTGTTTATAAATGATGGTGTGGAAACAAACCTTCATTATGAAAACCTGGAACTGGGATGAAAAAGAAATATAATTTTTATTAATACTGTATGTTTTCCCCTAATTTATTATATTTGTGTAACTTTTTTCTGTTTTGACAATTAATATTGTTTATTAGCGTGGACTGCAAAGCCAATAAAAATCTAAAGGCTCTTTCGCAGCGCCAGATGACATTTACAAAATAATATATCTTCATAATTTTCCACACATGTCTTACTGTTTGCCTGTACCAGCGCTGAATGCTGCTGTTTTCATGGGTTTGTTAGCGGCCGATAAGGAGAGGCTTTCTATTTACAGCAGCGGAGTCACAACAAGAAGAGGATTCCCTCTGACTTTTTGGAAATGGCACCCCGGACTTGGACTCACAGGGCTAAAAATAGAGCAGGGGAGCACTTGGAGCGGCCGCAACCCCGTAACTACCAGCACTGCTGCTGTGGCACTACATACTTTTAAAGGCCTTTTAGTCGACTCTGTGCGAGAGAGTTCAAGATGCCATCCACAGGAAAAGCAATCAGGCAGGAAAAAGGGTGGCACTGGAAGGAAACCGGGATACAGCAGGGAGGTTTCAATTTGGTTGGTGTTGTTGAGTCTGCAGGAAAAAAAGAAAAAACACCTGCGCAGGCAAAAAGTAAAAAAAAAATCATATTGGTAATACAGTATGTGCCCTGTTACTCTTTAGTAGTAAAAATAGCCCATGTGTCCAATAGTGTTGCATTGTTTTCAAGTTGGCAAACTTTCGCCAAAAACTGGTCATCCCTGGCTGTGTTTCTATTGGCCCGCAACACATTCTAAAAACATCATTTTGCAAGAAAACTAATAAAAACAAACAAAACTGTAAAGAAATGACTAAACTTACAAGAAGATAGTAGAAATTGTAGGGGAAAAAAAGGTACAAAACTTGCAAGTCAGATCATTAGGAGAAAAAAGTTGTGTTCTAACAAGGAAAAAAGTTGCAATTTTGCGAGAATAAACTATTATTAGGAGCAAAAATAATGTCATTTCAGTAGCATAGGGTTGAAATATTAAACACATTTTATTTTTTTAATTTGTAATATTATAAGAAATAGACAACAACAAAATAGTTAATAAATAAATAGTTAGTTAGAAATTAGGTGGGGGAAAAAGTTACAATATTGTGCAATAAAGTCATAATATTTTAAATATTTCCAAAAGAAAATTTACAAAGATTATTCAAGAAGAATGTTTAAACATTTGCAAAAGTCTCCCCCCAAAAAATCATCAGCAAAAATATGAAAAAAGAGCAAATACCAAAGTTCATGCTAATAATACACTTTTTCACCACATAAAAAAATAGATGCATTTTTTTACTTGAAATATTTTTACAAAATATCAATTTTTTGAAATATCAAAATGGCCCTTGCAGCCTTTCATTTTTCAAAAGTTTAATTCATAAATGATTGCTGTTTTGTGGTTGAATAATGTTATTTAAAAAAATTTATATTAAAGCAAATTCTTCACTTCTTGGCATTTTCAAGCCTAAAAGTGGCTAAAATGAACTAAGTGTATTCTGCATTAGCCACTAGCTGTCAGTATCGTGAACAGGTTTTTGGTGCAAGAACTATTCCTTTATTTGTTCAATCTTTTTCTCTGCTGCTTATGCTCATCCATCTATTAATATTGAATCTTTCCAAAGTCACTTTTCGCGGTCAGGTCTGGAACCATAAACATGTGGTCCATTTGTCTGTTTTAACATTTGCTATAAAGTCCCATTTTGTTAGAAATCCTTTGAGAAGTGACACAAACTGTAAGCATTTGTTTTTGCTCAACGGCCAACGCCCGGTGCGGGTTAAATCTCACCTGCCCTCTTCCTAGTGTGACTGTCTGGTTATTGTCCTCAGCGGTGAGCTGGTGTCTCCCAAATGGAAAAACTTCAAGGGTCTGAAGCTGCTTTGGAGAGACAAGATCCGCCTCAACAACGCCATCTGGAGGGCCTGGTACATGCAATGTAAGACTTTGCCTTGGGGGTCACAGAAGATCTTTTTTATCAAACGTGACCTTTTTTTTTTTTTTCCATTAGCAGATGTGGAGAGAAGAAAGAATCCAGTTTGCCACTTTGTGACTCCTCTGCATGGAAATATAGACCTGGAGCATCGTACGACTGAGGTACCGTTCATGTAGTCATCCTGATCACAACCGCATGTAAGTGATCAAACTTTACTGTGGGCAGCGAGTGTTGGTCTTGGAATGCTACGTTCTGAATACCGCCCCTTTTTACGTCCAAAAAACTCAATTTTAGTTTCATCAGTCCACAGCACCTTGTTCCAAAATGAAGCTGGCTCCGTTTCTTCCGCGTTACTCTCCATCTCTCCACATCATCGTCTTGTGCAAACTACGCTGAATAGTTGACTGATGCACAGGGACCTCATGTTGTAGATCTTTGGAGTTGGTCTGTGGGTTGAGTTTGACTGTTCTCACCATCCTTCGCCTCTGCTTGTCTGAGATTTTTCTTGGCCTGCCACTCCGGGCCTTAACCAGAGCAGCGATTGTGGTCTTTCATTACCTCACTATGTTCCTCACAGTGGAAAGCTAGCTTTTTGTATCCTTCCCCCAGAACATGATGTTGAACAATCATTGTTTTCAGGTCATTTGACAGTTTTTTTGGGGCTCCCACACTGCACAGAGAAGCTGCAAAGAGGGGAACAACTTGCAATTGGCCACCGTAAATACCCTTTCTCGTGGTCGGCTTCACGCGCGTATGTAGGTCAAGGGTGTGTTTGTGTTCCAATAATTAGTGCTACAGGTATTGAAATCAATAAAACAACTTGTTTTATTGATGTATGTACCTGTCTAATTTTGTTTAAATAATTATGGCACACTTTCTGTAAGTCCTATGAACTACGTTTCGCTTCTCAGAGATCAGTGAACAGTGTCTGCTGTATGATATATTGAACCAAAATTGCTACTAACCACTAACCCGGCCGTAATTAGACCATTTGCAATAATATCCCCGCCTCTGCAGATGATCACCACGGAGGGCAAATGCTGGAGGAGGAGAATCGAGGTTGTCATCAAAGAGTATCACAAGTGGAGGACGTACTTCAAGAAAAGAGTTGAGATTTCACTAAATGTACACACGCCCCACTTTGGTTTTGTTGTGCTCGATCGGGCGGAGCGTCCAGTCAACGTCGCGTTTTACTGACTTTGTCTTTCAGTTGCAGAAGCACAAGGATGACGACCTGTCAAGTTTGCTCAAGGTATGCAGCGGCTAAAATCGTGCATGCCACATGTCACCCGCGCCTAAATGCACCAAATCATCAACGCATTTGTCAATTCAAAGTATGGATGGGCGCTGGACTCAATTTTTGGTGAGTCAGGTGGATAAAAGAACATGAACACTTTGGCCCCCACGCCATAGGAAATCATGTCAAGTGATTAGGTCATCATAAAAACAGGTGACGTACAATAATGTAAGACAATAAGACATCAATTTGATAATAAGGAACATAATTCATCATCAGGTCGCACGGCGTGGAGGGGGAAAATTATGTAATCACATCATGGTCGAATTTGCATAATTGGTCATTAGCAAAAAAAAAAAAAAAGGTGAAAAGCAAAACTGAACTTTCTTTCTCCTGGCGCTTTTTTGCATCGTTTTTCTTAATGCCCCCAAGCAAGACAGGCCCGATGGTGAGTGCTTTAAAATTTGTGTCAGTCGCCAAAAGTCTCTTGTTAAGGCGGAGGAAAAAAAAAAGAAAATGTGGAGCAGGGGTGTCCAAACTTTGTCCACATACTGAAATTCAAAAGATGCGGAGGGCAACTTTAATATTTTATGTATTTTTTAAAACCGCTAAAGAAACACTTTATGTATATTTATTAGTTATAGGTATATTTAATTTATATATGTGTGTGTGTGTCTCTACGGGCCAATATAAAGCAAGCTGTGGGCCATATATGGCCCCCAGGCCGCACTTTGGACACCCCTGGTGTAGAGCACTTGCCTTTTCATTTATTGTCTCCCCCCCCCCTCTTGTACACCACTGTCACTTGTCCTAGGCTTTATGAGTTCTATAACCCCTCATGTATGTAAATATACACTTAAATCCGCACTCATCCAGCGTTTGACCGGAGCTGGATGGCAGCTGGTCTGGTCTGGTCTCCTTCCCGCTTGGTTTCCTCCGCAGCCCCGTTTAGGCAGCCAACCGGATGGGTCTGAGCTCCTTGCACCCGGTGCCGGTTGCCGCCAAGTCCGTTTGGGTTTCAAGGGTTAGCAGCAAACTGGCATTCGGTCGTTTGATTTCAGCGTGAGAAACGCGGTTCTAATGTATGATTCCACCCATCCCTAATTTGAATTCTGTTTTTTTTTCTTTTCTAATGGCACACCTCTAGGCCTGTCACAATAATCGAATACATCAATTAACCGCACCAAGAGGATAATTGACACGTGGGTGCGTGTTTGACTCCCTCCCTTCTCTCGGCCCAACGGGCTGAATGACGAGAGGGTTCACTCTGCGCATCTGTCTTAACACATGCATGCGTTGGTGCTACAGCAGAATGAACGTCGCGAGTGAACCCTCCCGTCACCCATTCGGTCTCTTTGTCCCAATGGGTGGAGGCGGGAGGCTAGCGAGTGCACACACAGTGCGGCAAGTGGGTGATTTCTCCAGGAAGGGGCACCGGCGATGGTGCAGTTACGTCCCAGGTGCACAATGATGTGGAACTGTAACCATGTGAAAATATAATGCAAAGCAAACTCCAACAAAACCTCGGTGGTGACACTAAAAGGGAATATATATGCAAATGTGGATAATAAATATCGTTCATCGGCTATAATCCCCACCCCGCCACGTTTGTTATTGTGACAAGCCTACACCCCTCACTTGTTTGCCGCGCTCAGCTCTGCATGCCTGTCGTTAACCAGCTTGGTGGTTGCCTTTCTAATGCCTTAAAGGGGCGCAGGGAGCAGTTAGCGCTGTTTGGGGAAGTCCCTCCAGCCATGCACTCTGTCTCCCTTCACCAGGATGAAGAGAGCCAAATCCCGGCCCCCATGGACCTGGAGAGCCTCTTTGACATGGAGGTTCTGATTTCGGAGGTCTCAGACACGTTGTTCAGCACCTTCCACCAGCCCATGGCCTGGCCCAGCCCCAAGGAGCTCAGTAGGGATTTTATTTGATTTGATCCCATCGGTAATACACGTTAGAGGCATTTAGTTTTACTCTTTTAAAGAAAGATCCCATATTTTAATATTTTTAAGTCCTAGAGTAGATTGAGTTAATTTTTTTGTCAGCCGTACTGGGAACACCCCATTTTGTTTGTCTCCAGGAAACCCTATTGTGCGCTCCATCCCCGTTTTACATATGGGGATAAATGCTACTGTACTATAAATGCTGAAATAATTATATTTACAGCTCCTATGTTTGTAGTCGACTGACAGATTGTTGTTAGAGCCCCAGGCTTTATTTTGAGATATGTAGTGAAGCCCGGTTTTTGACAAAGCTGCTTTCTGTGACGCGAAACATCACGAAAAACGTTAACATCCAAAGCCCGGATTCATGGGAGGGTTGCGTCAAGAAGGCCATCTGTTGTTAAGTTGCAGCAAACCGAAGCCGACGGTTCAAGGACAGCCAGAACCCCTTCTTTCCCTTTTTTTTGCAGCGTATGCCGGGAACGCAGACATGATCCAACCGAGACTCAACCCCTTACAGCCCAACCTCGACTTTATGGAGGACCCCTCTGACCCACTACAAGGTACTCTTGAAAAAGAACAGGGAAAAATACGATGCCTAGGGATTGCATTTGTAATAATAATTTAGCTATAATGTCAGCATGCAGCCCCGTACCCCTTGTACGGTGCATAACATGCGTTCTGCAGTCCTTGGCGTACACTGGCTTGGGATTTCCTGTGATGCACTGAGCTCCTTTTGTTTATTCCTATACACTATATACATACATAAACACAGTGGAACCTCAACATACGAAATTAACTTGTTCCGGAGGGGCTTGCCTTTGTTAGAATTTTCGTATTATGATACAAAATTGATCCTATAAATGGCGTATTTTGTTCCTGCCCCCCTGAAAAAAGAAATATGTTGATTAGTGACAACAGAATCACTTACATGTGTATGAATATTAAAAATCAATGAAAAATAACAATAAATGTGGTTCGGAATAATGACACTTTACCTTTCGGCTCGAGCGAGGTGAGCCTGATGGCGGAGGAGGCGGCTTTAGACAAGGGGTGTCCAAAGTGTGGCCCGGGGGAGAAATCCGGCCCGCAACACGTTGTAGAAATAAAATATGCGCATTCTCCATGATGTGTAATGCTGTACGCATCAAGTATTTGAAATATTCGAATTGCTCAACAAATGGAGTTGTTATCGGCACCCTAGCCTGTATACCAAAGCTCCCTGCTTACGTTCTTGTCACCAACAAGAGCGTGATCTCATGTGGTGAGGGCTTGTGTTTGTAAGGAAGGCATTGAGATGATTTATGTTGTTATGTGGTGCTAGTAAACACACACACACACACTAATGGTGCACACTTACAGAAATCACGCACGTTTTGTAGTAACTCAGCTACACAGTAGATGCCTTAACCTAACCCAGAAATTAGTGTGATTACTTTTTTTTTATATTTCTTTTTTATTTTTTTATACTAACCGCTTGCTAACATAGAGCCTCTTGTTTCCAGACTTATTTCACAGCTACCGTCAGCCCGTCTTCCCCTCTGTTTCCCCTCCTGCACCATCAGCCCCCCCTCTGCCCAGCAGCAGCCCTCAGTCCCAGGTAAAACACGGCGCTCCCAGCGCTCTAACGCACCACAACCACCACCACCTTCACGACTACCACCATGAGCGGGAAGTGTGAGAGCGTGTGCCCCCATCTTCTGTCTTGCTTTTTTCTTCCTCAAAGTAGTGACAGCATCCCAGTCCATGTAACATAGTAATCATACTAAACCGAAGTATCGCACACGACCAGTCTGCTGAACGGCCTGAGAATATTGTTTTGTCATGTACAAAATTGGGCAAAACGCTAATCCCTCGTTTACTGCGGTTAATTGGTTCCAGACCCGACCGTCAAAAGAGAATTTCCGCAAAGTAGGATGCCTTATTTATAAATGGAATATTTCCGTAGCTTCTAAATGAAATTATTAACATTATTAGAGCCCTCTAGACATGAAATAGCACCACTATAGTCATCTTTACACTCGTGTTTTCTCCTTTTAGTACACATAATAAGAACCATTTAAGACGATTAACTCGTGCTCGTGTGTGTTGCTATGAATGTGTTCCCAAGGGGGGTGGAGTAAGTGGCGTTGGGGGTTTCAGACTTGAGTTTCAGCTTGGCGTGGGTTTCGTAGCTTGTGTTTCTATTTAGGAATTTTTGTGCCTGTTGTGAGATGATTCAAACCTGCAGTAAAAGCCTGTTGTTCCGTCGGGTGTGTCTCACCAAACATCACAGTAACATTACTGACACTTAGTGGCCAGTGTAGAATACTACATCTACGTCTTTGATTTATATTTGAGTAAAAATATGTAACATTTGCTTAAATATGCATATGTTTTGCCTAATAATAGGCTATTGTCAACAGCGAAACTGTAAGGACAACTGTATAATTCCTCATCACTGCTGGGGATGTAAATCTCTTTGTAATGGACAGTTTGATTTTAATCTATTTAATCTACAGTTACTTTTTGTTGGTGTAGATATTAATCTCAGTTTAATGGGAACACACTTACCCATCATACAATCTATCATAGTTTATACTGTACATAAAAACTTCTAGTCAGGACAATAAAATGGGCCTTGGCAGAGGTAATAAGCAATAGGTCAAACACCAATGAGAGAGTAAATGTGTTTGTGTTACCACCAGGTCCAGTTAATGTCATCCATGCAGCTCCCAGTCAGCCCCTTGGAGATCCCCTCACCCCTGACCTGTCAAACCATCAGAGCCAGTGATGGCGGCGATAGCGCCATTGTGGAAAACTACCTGCCTCCTTATCCGGGCCAGGTGGCGCTGGGCAATCATGTTGGGGTCCCCACCCACAATGCCCTGGTGTCTCAGTGCCTTCCCGTTCAGGACGTGGGGACGCCACCCCTGGTCCCATCCCCCTTGGACTCCTTGGATGAGACCTTAGCGGCTTCCGTCGTCACCGCCTCCCCGGCGGCGCCAGCCCGCTCCGCATTTACTCAGGCCCGACCTGCTCCATCCGGGCCGCCGTCCTTGAATCAGCTCGCCACCCCCGCCGTGCAGCCCTCGCAAATGTTCGCCGTCCCCGCGCGCCTGCAGCCGACCAGCACTCCGAAGAAACGAGAGCTGAAGAAAATTATCCCAGCCAAGCCGCTCACCTCCCAGCAGCTGTACTTCACGGGTCTGTAGTGCAAAGTTCACCGCATAGTTTTATTTGTTCCGTGTTTGAATGTCTCTGTTCATCCTCTCAAGCCGTGATCCCAACGCTGACGGACGTGACGCCGCCTCCAACTGTGATGATCGCGGTACGTTCTCAACGCCCTCACCAGACATATCATTAGGTACAGCGTGTACACAGCATAAGAGCAGTGTGAGGGACTCCTGCGTTCCAGGACTACAGCAAAACACTCAACATTACGTGAACTGACATACTTTGTGTGTTCCCTCAGACCTGCGGGATCCCTGTCGTACCTCAAACACAGAAGTCGCCTCAGCGCATCGCCCCCTCAGAGAACCGAAACCAGGAATCGCCGTCCAGTGTCGGTGAGGGTTACCTCTGACTCTGTGACGCACCAAAACCAAGGGTGCCCAAACTCCTTTGCTTAGTAAAGCCAAACAGGTCAGTCAGTCCAGAAAATTGCAAAAACCTGTGTTCCCAAGTAAATGAGAAGGTGTGTCCAAACCTTTGGCCCGTACCGTGTTTAGTGAAAAAAACCAACCTGTCTAACAATCCCTTATTTATCGCTGTTAACTTGTTCCAGACCCGACCACGATAAGTGAATTTATGCAAAGTAAGATTCAATATTCTCATAATTAGATCTTACAAAACCAGTTTGACTTTCTAGGTATGATTTTTATCATTATTTGAGCCCTCTAGCCATCAATAACACTTTTGCACTCTATTACCTAATGTAGTAGATATAATCATAGAACCTAAGAAAATTGACCTGAAGCCACGTACCTCCTACTCGGGGCGCACGTGGGGTCAACAGTCCAGAGCAATGGAGAGTGTGGATAAGAGGCAACGCGGTATAGAAAACGAACGAATGAATGAATGAATGAATGAAGCATGTGCAGGCAGGCTGCAATGGGTGGAGAAAAGTGTCGGGTGTGACGTGGGAGAGAAGAGTTTCAGCTAAAATGAAAGGAAAGGTGTACAAAACTGTGGTGAGACCAGCCATGTTGTTTGGTTTAGAGACAGTGCCGCTGAGGAAAAGACAGGAGGCAGAGCTGGAGGTAGCAGAGATGAAGGTGCCGAGGTTCTCTTTGGGTGTGACCAGGATGGACAGGATCAGGAATGAGCACATCAGAGGGACAGCACATGTTAGAGGCTTTGGAGATAAAGTCAGAGAGGCCAGACTGAGATGGTTCGGGCATGTCCAGAGGAGAGATAGTGAATATATTGGTAGAAGGATGCTGAGTTTTGAATTGCCAGGCAGGAGACCTAGAGGAAGAGCAAAGAGGAGGTTTATGGATGTAGTGAAAGAGGACATGAAGGTAGGGTTAGGGTGCCAGAGAAGCGGATGCAGAAGACAGGGTTAGATCGAGGCAATTGATTCGCTGTGGCGACCCCTTTTCGATAAGCCGGAAAGAAGAAGAAGAAGACGTGTGGACAAGAAGTGACGTCAGGGATTCAGAGCCTGGAGTATAGCCACAACAGTAGCCCATGGTAAGTGTGGGTTACTAGTGACATCTAGTGGCCAGTGTAGACTAGAGTTCATCAGTATCTTGTATTGCCCTAAACTGCATTTGTATTTTAGTTCAGTCACATTTTTATTATTAAATGCTTAAGTTTGGGCAAAAATATGTAACATCTGCTACAATATGTTTTTTGTTTGGACTAATAATAGGTTGTAGTCAGTCACAAAACAGCGCTGTTTTTTAAACACTTATAAAAAGCTGCCATAGAGTGAGGTTTCACTTTAAAATGTCAGCTAAAACATTATACATTATAAGACAATAGTGATATATTTAATTGCAATATGACTTTATTCCCACGATATTGTAACTTCATTTCCCTATTACTTTTCTCCCAACCTAATATTCCAAAAATTATAACTTTATATTGTTTTGTTGGTTTCTCTAAATAACTACTAAAATCACATAATTTTACTTGTAACATTACGAGTCTATTACATGTTTTCTGCTAATTTCATCAGGTTTTTTTTATTAATTTCATTTTCCAAGGTTTTTAACTTTTGTCATAATTATGACTTTTATCATGTAATATTTTGACATTATTCTCCTAATATTACATATAACCGTTTTTTTAATGCTTGAAAATGCTTTTTTGGGGTAAAGACTAATATTAGGCCATAGTCAACTAAAAAACTGTGATGATTTATTAATTGATTGATGGAGGGATGATCTGATATCGGTAAAAAGCCAATATTGAGCATTTCTAATTTTCATGTTTAAATGCATTTTTGGAATAAGCCACAGGCCACACATTGGACGTGCCTGTATTATATTCTTTTCTCCCCCTCAACAGTTCAGGGTCAGACAGGATCAGGCCAAGGTTCACCCTGTTCTTTTGATCAGGTCCCCAGTCCACAATCTCTGATCAGCAGCAGTACAACACCTCAGGTGAAAAAATGAAAAAGACACACACGCACACACATTGGTTTGGGTCTGCCAAGTATAATGTGTGTGTCATTTCCAGAACCAAAGAAAAGCACACCAAGCCGAGCAGAACAGACGCCTAATGAACTGTCGCTACAAAACGCTCTGCAGCCTGGTTCCCACCCTCAACTCCAAGTCCCCTGTGAGTGTGTTGTCACCATTACACACTTGTTGTTATTGTCTTGACGCCTGTTTGTTAGCAAGAAGGATTGTGACAAAACCCACATGCTCAGGCGCCGCCGTGTTTAGTATAATGTATCTCACAAAAGTGACAACCGTTTCTTCTCGAGGGACAATTCGATGAAAAGGAAACTGTTTGAAGTCATCGGTACACGTATGAGTCAACAGACAGCCATTATTGTCTAAACGGCTGGCAACGTGAGCGAGTGGCAACTACAGTCAGCCGTTGTTGTGGTGCTGCTCGAACACACCTCCAAGATGACAAGTGTCTTGATGAGGAAGGTGAGGGGGCTGGAGTGGCCTTTTATGTCTCCTCCACACCTTAACCTAATTGAGCACATCCTGAAAGTGTGTAACATGCACCACCACCAGTGATGTCATCATGGAGGTGTGGTAGAGGATTCAAGTGACAACACGAATCCCATGTCCAAGAGGATTAAGGCAGTCCTAGAAAACAATGGCGCTCACACTAAATATTGACACTAAGGTGACTACTGTGAGGTGACAATAATGGCAGTGTGTTGACTCATTTTCAGTGGATAAGAAATCTATACAATATATACTATACCATGCTGCCCACTGTAAAGCATATCCACGTTTTCGTCCTATTGTGTTGTCCACTGACATGATATAGTAGAATGAAAATGCGTGTGAGGCCTACCATTGTGGCATACTATACATCAGGGGTGTCCAAACGTTTTCCACCGAGGGCCACATAGTGAGAAATGTAAGGATGCAAGGTATAGCAGCACATGGAGATATGTCAACAATAACATGAATCATTTATAGCAACTGTTCCAAAGTATACAACTTGATTTTGTTTTGTTTTGTTTGTCATATTATATTGCATTATGACTTCTTCAAAATTGAAGCTACTACCAAAACGTATTTTCCTCATAATACAGGTGCTGTTCAATACATTGAAATATCATGAAAAAGTTGACGTGTTTCAGTAATTCTATTCAAACAATGAAATTCCTACATTATAGAGCTGCATTGCACACAGACTGATGAATTCCGAGTGTTTGTTTATTTTAATTTCATGATTATAACCGACAGCTAATGAAAACCCCAAATTCAGGAACTCAGAAAATTAGAATGTTGTGAAAAAGGTTCGATATTGAAGACACCTAGTGTCCCATTCTAATCACCACATTCATTCAAAACACCTGCAAGGGCCTTTAAATGGTTTCTCAGTCTAGTCCTGTAAGCTTCACGATCATGGGAAGACTGCTGACTTGACAGTTGCCCTGAAAAATCATCAATGTACACCTTGCACAAGGAGGACTTGACACAAAAGGTCATTGCTAAAGAAGCTGGCTGTTCACAGAGCTCTGTGTCCAAGCTTTGTTAATATACAAAGTCACAGGGAAGGAAAAAAATGGGATAACCGCACCCTGGAGAGGATTGTGAAACGAAACCCATTGAAAAATGTGGGGGAGATTCACAAAGAACTGGAATCATTGCTTCAAGAGCCACCACGCACAGACGTATGCAAGACATGCCTTTCAGATGTCCTATTCCTTGAACAAAAGACAGTGTCAGAACCCTTTCATTTGAGCTAAGGACAAAGGACTGGACTGTTGCTGAGTGGTCCAAAGTTATATTCTCGGATGAAAGTCGATTTTACATTTCCTTTGGAAATCAAGGTCCCCGAATTTGGGGTAAAAGAGGAGCAGTCTTGAGGTCCAGTGTTGGCTTGGGGTGCCCTATCACCTGCTGGGGTTGGTCCACAGTGTTTTCTGACGTCCAAGTTTAGTGAAGCCATCTACTGGGAACCTTTAGAGCACTTCATGCCTCCCGCTGCTGACCAACTTTATGGCAAGTACGTGGTATCCCTGTCCCTGTCATTGTAGTAAGCAGGCAACAGGTGGAGGAGAAGCTGGAGTGGAGGAGGTTTGCCCTGGAAAGGTTAGCCACAACAAAACGGAGTATGTGTGTGAATGAGAGGAACCCATGAGGAACAGTGAGGTTACAAGGAAAAGATATAAAGAAGGTGGAGGATTTTATGTACTTAGGGTCAACAATTCAGAGCAATGTAGAGTGTGGAAAAGAGGCGAAGAAGTGTGTGCAGGCAGGCTGGAATGGGTGGAGGAAAGTGCCAGGTGAGATAGAGTTTCGGCTAAAATGAAAGGAAAGGTGTACAAAACTGTGGCGATACCAGCCACGTTGTTTGGTTTAAAGACAGTGCCGCTGAGGAAAAGACAGTAGGCAGAGCTGAAAGTAGCAGAGATGAAGATGCTGAGGTTCTCTTTGGGTGTGACCAGGATGGACAGGATCAGGAATGAGCACATCACAGGGACAGCAGGTTTTTGGTTTTTCAAATAACGTCAGAGAGGGCTAGAGGAAGACCAAAGAGGAGGTTTATGAATGTAGTGAAAGTAGACATGTAGGTAGGTGGTGCAAGAGAAGAAGATGCAGACGACAAGGTTAGATGGAGGCAATTGATTGGCTGTGGCGAAGGGATAAGCCCAAAGGAAAAGAAGAAGGTGTCCCTGTCCCTAATTGGCCATCAAACTTGCCTAACCTCAACCACTGGCCTCCCAGAACTCTTAAAGTAATTCAAGCCCCAACCAAGTATTGACTGCTGTACTGTTCATACTTTAAATTTAAAATAAATTTCTTTTTATTGGTCATAAGTAATATTTACATTTTCAGAGATACTCAATTTCGGGTTTTCAATAGTTTTCTGTTATAATCACCACAATTAAAATACATCGTATTCAACATTTGAAACCTATCATGTGTGTATTGAACATATATATTATATAAATATATATAATATATATAAAGTTTCACTTTTTGAATGAAGTGACTGAAATAAATCAACTTTCTGGTCATATTCAAAAGTATTGAGCTGCACCTGCATTGTGTTTCTATTTTTTTGGTTAGAATAAGACTATATTATCTTAATATTTTGACTTTGTTCTCCTAAAATTACAGATGTTTTCAAAAATCTTCCTGCTATTTCTGCTGTCTTCATGGAGGTTTTTGTCTCGTTATTATGACTTCATCCCCGGAATATTTGGACAGTTTTCTCGTTACCTCGTTTGTTGTTTTGTTTGAGTCTCATATTACAACTTGTATTTTTTTTTAAATCACGTCTTTGTTACGGAACACGATTTTTCTTTTAATATTCTGACTTTATTTTGTAAAAGACAGATTTTTCAAACAGTTGCTGTTTTTTTTTCATGTTTTCTTGTTAAATTATATTTTTAGAATGTGCTGTGTTCCGCGTTTTGGACTCCCCTGCTGTAAATGAACACAACGGCTTGAAAGAAACCAGTTGTTCAGGAAAGTAATGCAGTGCCGTGAAGTGATGGCACATCTGAACATGCCGGAATGCGGACGTGCTCCGAGCCGTCGGGCCGTTTCCCGCCACGAAGGCACTTTCACTTGCTCTTGTGTTTTCAAACGCTTGCTTTACGCGCCGATGTTGTCCCTGTACTCGCACAGTCCAATGCGGTCACGATACAGAAGACGGTGGAGCACATTGAAAAGCTCAAGCAGGAAAGGGAGGAGATGCAGATGGAAATTAGGAAGCTGCAGGAGGAGATTGCAGATCTCAACGCCTCTATCAGGTACGTGGGCATGCTTGTCATGGCTCATTGCATTTGTCACGCGCGCACACACAGTGGCGTCATCGCTCATCTCCTGCCTTTGTTTCCGGCGCAGCCTGTGTCACGACCAGCTACCCGAGAGCGGAGCGCTGATCGCGCAGGAGTACTTTGAGCACATGCAGTACAGGTTCAATGAGTACGTTAAGCGGCGCACTCTGCAGAACTGGAAGTTCTGGATTGTATCCTTTTTCCACACCCCCACCCCCCCACCCCGGGCCTTCACAAGTGGTCTGTACCAGATTTTACCTGTCAAAATGTCATAATGCAGGAATGTACACCACCAAAAAAAAGTTTCACGTTCTCAATACCAGAGGTGGGAGTAAGTCCATGTTTTGCACATCTCAAGTAATATACAGTAGTGTTCAAAATAGTAGCAGTCCAACGTGACTAGCCAGATGAATAACTGTTAATGTACTTTGTACCAGTAGCTGCAGCAGATTCTCACAAGACCCAGAATTCATGATATGCATGCTGTATGTCATCGCCAAGGGGTGTGCTTAAAAAAATAGTGTGGCATTCAGTCAGATCAGTGATCAATGTAGTGAAAAAGCAGGTGAGAATCAGGTGGCCCCTACTTAAGGATGAAATCAGCACTTGTTGAACACCATTTCTTTTTGAAAGCCTGAGGAAACATTGTTCAGAAGAACAGGGTACTTTGATTAAAAAGTTAATTGGAGGGGGGAAAACTTACGAAGAAGTCCAAAAAAATGTGGCTGTTTGGCTAAATTTGATCTCCAATGCCTTAAAATGGAGAGCAAAACAGAAGAAAACTTTCAAAATGGATGGAAGAATAACCAGAATGGCAAAGGCTCAGCCAATGATCAGCTCCTGGGTGATCAAAGACAGTCTGGAGTTACCTGTAAGTACTGTGAAAGTTAGAAGTTGTCTGTGTGAAGCTAATCAATTTACCAAAAAAATTACACTAAAAAATGTGCAGAGGAGGTTACAATTTGCCAAAGAACACATCAACTGGCCTAAAGAGACCTTCATCCAATGGAGAACTTGTGGAGTGACATCGAAAATGCTGTTTGTGAAGCAAAAGCAAGAAATGTTCATGAATTGTGGAATGTTGTTAAATAATTAATTGGCGACTCTAAATTGTTCGTTAGAGTGTGAATGTTTGTTTGCCTATATGTGCCCTGCGATTGGCTGGCGACCAGTCCAGTGGGTACCCCGCCTCCTGCCCAAAGTCAGCTGGGATAGGCTCCAGCATACTCGCGACCCTAATGAGGATAAGCGGTATAGAAATGAATGAATGAATGTTAAAGAATGTTGGAGTGAAATAACAGATGAAAGGTGCCACAAGTTGGTAGAGTCCATGACACACATTTTCTATAGCGCTTATGCTCATTATAAAAAACTAAATATTTCTTTAGTCATTCACAGGATTGCTAAATCCTAGAAACAAAAATGTACTAAATAGTTTGTAAAGTCAACGGCAGACACTGCTATTTTTGGAACCCGCCCCTTTCAGCTAGTTGGCCAATTACACAGCCTTAAGAGTGTGCGTGTCATGAAACCTGGGTCTTGTTTGTTTTATTGAGAATCTACTGCACCTACTGGTAACTTGTTTGCCATATAGCAATTAAAAAAATAGTACTTAATCTGGTTAGTCACATTGCACTCCATTATTTTCAACACTCCTGTATATCAACACAGTAAAATCTGACCATTAGGACACATTAAACCCCATCCAGCATTTTAGTCGCCTTACATTAAAAGGGCCCCGTCAATCCCTTTGGCCGTGTCGACCGCCTGACCAAATTGTTCCCAGACTTGTTTTGCCGCACCCCCCTTTTGGATATAAAATTATTTTTAGACCCCACCAAATTGTAACATTGTCCCCTACAGGCCCGTATGGTAGACGACGGGCCACATTCCCGTTTCTCTCGAGCCTTTTTTCTTTACATCAGCCTCACTGAACAGTAGTTGTTTTTTTTTCCCCCCTCAAGTTGCACGGTTCTTACGTTATTCCCAAAATGTCTCAGTTACTCACTCACTTCTAGGCCTTAACTCCTGTTAAAAATAAATTTAAAAAAAGTCAGTTTGGTGTTGTCGGTGTGAGCCTTGACGTCGCACCGCCTCAGTTCAGCGTCATCATCAAGCCTCTCTTTGAGTCCTTCAACAAGATGGTGTCCACCACGAGCCGGGCCGAGCTTTGCAAAACCACGTTGGAGTGGCTCGAGCGCCACTGCTCCCTCATGGCGCTCAGACCCAGTGAGTACGCGCACACACACACACACCCACAGCGGCACACACACTGTTGATATTTATTCATTATGCATTATTATTTTTATTTCTGTAATATATATCAATTTTTTGTTGTTGTATTTATTTTCTTACTTTTGAAAACTAAACAAACTAAACAACATTTTTATATATAGCAAGTGTGTTTATTAATTTATATACAGTAAATCATGACTGTATTTTGAAGGTGAACCGTAGCACTAGAACTTTACGATGGAGTATTAGGGCCACGTCAGAGGGCCAAAATCTGAGATTTTGCAATTGAAAGCCGAAATTTTATGACTAAAGTCCTAATTTTACGAGTAAAAAATGTAATTTTACGAGGAAAAAAAAAAATCATGTCACCTTTTGAGCCAAAACAAAGGTGACACAAGTCCCCTGTGTTTTTAGATGTCTCAGGCACTGCCTGTTAAATGGAGTATTAAAATAATCTGAGATTTTGAGAATAAAGTTCTAAATTTACGACAATGTTGTGTATTTACGGGAAAAGACTATTACACGAGTAAAGTTCACGACAATAAAAGCCATAACTTGATGTTACAGGCATCGCCTCAGACAGCTATGAAATGGGGGGCCTTAAAGTAAAATGACGACTTATATCGGAAATTTACAACTTTTTTTCTCATAAAATTAAGACTTTTTTGTGTAAAATTATGACTATTTTCTCGCAATATTCTGACCCCTCAAAGTTTCATCTTTGACCAGCGTAGACTACCATACTGTTCATGTTCTAACGTTAGCTCCTCAAACATAGTTCCAAAAGAATACCAATACAGCAGTATGAAAAAGTTTGGGCACCCCTGATCATTTCCAAGATTTTCCTTTTTTAAATTATTCGTTTTTGGGATCAGCAATTTCAGTTCAATATATCGTATAGCAGACAAACGCAGTGATATTTGAGAAGTGTGATGGAGTGTTTAGGATTTACTGAAAGTGTGCAATAATTATTTAAAGAAAATTGGCGTGTGACTGGAATCCATACGACCTTCAATTTGAACAAGATTGCCTGTCCCTGTACTGGAACCACCACCAAGTTTTACTGTGGATAGCGTTGTGGTTTTCTTGGTCTGCCACTCCGGGCCTTAACCAGAACTGTGCTTGTGGTCTTCCATTTCCTCACTATGTTCCTCCCAGTGGAAACTGACTGCTGGAATCTCTGAGCTAGCTTTTTGTATCTTTCCCCCAAACCATGATGTTGAACAATCTTTGATTTCAGGTCATGTGACAGTTGTTTTGAGGCTCCCATGTAGCCACACTTCAGAGAAGGTGCAAGTAGGAGAACAGGTCAAGGGTCAATGAGCTTCTTTGTTTAAATAATTATTGCACACTTTCTGTAAATCCTAAAAACTTCCTTGGACTTATCAAATATGACTATGCTCATCCGCTACACGATGTATTTAACTGAAATCTTGAACTTTTTCCTACCGCTGTAGTCCCCAGATCCTTAGCTTTCTGTGAAAACGTCGGTGTTACCAGCCGGCAAGCACACCAAACTCGGGCGTGTCTCGTTCCAGTGGTCCGCAACACCCTCTGCCACCTGAGCACCAGCACGTCCATCCTCAGCGACCCGTCTCTTTTGCCTGAAGAAGCCCTCCAAGCCATCACGCGCGCTGACGTCGCTCCTCCTCCTCAGGCCAGGTGATGGAGCTCATCATCATCATCATCACCACGGAGGACCTGGCATGTCTTCCTCGCGCTCACGTTTTTGTAAAGTTGGTGTCACGTGTTGTGTTGTTGTTGTCGCGGGAGCAGCACGTGTGCCTCAAGCCGAACGATATTTCACCGACTACTGCAAGGATGCGAAGGCAAAGCAGCAACACGTTCCAAAGGGAAAATGCCGAGCGCTCCTTTTCCATTGTTTGGTACGGTGGCGCGTTTGACCGTCCTCCACACTCGGCTCGCTCGGCTTTTTTTCCTTTTTTCTCCAGGCGAGCGACCTGCCCTTAAAGCCCTCATAGGAGCTTCACTGAAAAGCAAGCAGCCCAGATTCTACACGCAGATCGTCGTACAAAACGCTGAGAAATACCCCCCCAAAATTGACTAGTTTTTGAGGATGATGTTTTTGCGATGTCAGCCTTTAGATTTCCCCAGCATCATTCTTTTTTCTGGTTCCTGCTTCCTGGTTTTCACATTGTACTTGCGTTGTGTTGGACTTTCAACTTTTGGCGCGTCCTCCGTCCATCCATCTTCTGTGCCCTCATTAGGGTCCCGGGGGCGGGGGATGCTGGAGCCTATCCCAGCTTACTTCGGACCGGGTTGCCAGTCAATTACAGGGCAAACAACCATCGATAGCGATGGGCAGTTTAGAGTCACCAGTTAACCTAACGGGCGTGTTTTTTGGAATGCGGGAGTACCCGAAGAAAACCTACGCAGGCACGGGGAGAGCATGCAAACTCCACACAGAGATTTGAACCCCGCTCTCCTGGCCAACGTGCTACCCACTCGCACACCGTGCTTTAGGTCGGCGCAATAATTAATGAATGTGAAAGCAGGAACTGTAAAACATTTTTTTAAGTCATTGGAAAAAGATGGACATTAAGGCTGACTCGGGGAAAAATTGCTCTTTTTTTTTTTTTTCCTTTTTCTACCATGCCGACATTTATTTCCCAGAACCGAGTGGCGGCGTTCTGGCTCGGCACGTGTACGGTGGGCCCCTCGGCACAATTAACCGGGCGTAGAGAAAAACCAAAAATGCAAATGTTAAGATGGTGAACCCACAATACAAACAGGAAACAAAACGGCATAGCCTTGAAATTTCGGTTGGGGGGGGGAAGCACTAATATTGTGATATGTGGAAATATTTAGACAAAAAGTGTAAAAATGTCATAAGATTTGGACTTTGGACCCCCTTGCTATACCGTGTGTGTAGCTTTTTTTACGCCCGCTTTGCAGTCCTACTGTTTGTGGGCCGTTTGTTCCGACGATATCGGCAGCCGTGACCTCCATGTTGTTCCCGTGCAGTTTGTTGTGTCAGTCGACCTCTTCTTCGTTGGTGTCTCAGGGCAGCGCTGGTTGAGTGCAATTCTTGGATAGAACAAGGGCAGTCAGGCGGCTTCTTCTCAACCTTTTGTTGTTGTTGTTGAAAACCACCAATCACTGCCATTGTTTTGGCAAAGCTCTTCACTGAAAAGTCACCTTACGTGTGACATGTTGGTTTACTCCTGTGAACGTTTTTTCGCCATTTATCGGCCTCCCGTGGTCTTTTTACAGCGTTCCCACGTCCACGGGGGGATTTTTTTCTCTGTTTTTGTTTTCTACTGCAGTACCATGTACCTGCGCACACTTTGTATTGTATTGAGAATTACCATTTTTGGTCGTCTTGTGTCATATTTAGTTTGTTTGCATTTTCATTTGTTTCAAAGTGGATTTCATGTGCCGAATCCTTTTCTTCCAAAGTTGTCAAACGTCTTCATGCAACACGATGCCTTAAATAGTTCCGGATGGCAATAAAAGCAACAAAAACAAACCTGAAGCTTGACCCCCGTTTTTATTTTTTGGGCCATTCTAACCCGAGCCCCAGCACTTAATCCAGAAAGTTAAAATGCAGGAAATTTTCTGGAAATAAAGGGCAAAATTTGGGCGTTTCCCGAGGCAAACCATGCGGGTTGGCAGGTATTGTTAGTTGCATTGTTTCCAAAATGCGACAAATATGTTAACTTGACATTAACGAACAAATCAGACGGGGAAATTCCCTTTGTGTGAATTCTGACACGACCAAACTCTCTGCCAAGAAGGAAGACGGAAGGGGGAGTAAATCAAACAAACAAGTAAGCAAATGCTTTTGATTATATTCATGCCGTAGTAATAATAATAATAGTCAGCATTATGATTTTTCATCATTATTTATGCTAAATTGTTGATTTATTTAAATAACCTAATCATATTTATTTATTATCATATTTATTTTATCGTATTTAATCCGTCTTTTTTTACAATACGGTAGTAATAATTTGTTTTTTTGAGTATTATTCTGTTTTACATATTTATATTTGTATAGGTTTATATTAAAAAATAAAATAAATATAATTTATATTGTATTTATACATTATATATTTTATGTTATAAATTGCTTTTCAACAAGAATAAATTTCTAAATTTATTACATGATTTGTGTATGTATGAAATTTATAAGCAAAGTAAAATTTATTTTTTATTATACAAAAAATCTAAAATTTCGAGATTAAAAAGTAATTTTACAAGAAAAAGTTTACAAGATTAGAAGTCGTAATTTTGATGAGAAAAAGTCCTAATATTACGAGAAAAGTCACACTACGAGATTTGAAGTTGTAATTTTTACAAGGAAAAAAAAAGATTAAAAGTCAATTTCACGAGAAAAATGTCTTGTAAAAATAATTTTACAAGACATAAAAGTCGTAACATTAAATGATTAAAAATTCGAATAGTACAACATTAAAAGTCATAATTTTATGAAAAAAAGTCGTAATGTTATGAGATTAGTAGTCGGAATTTTACAATAAAAAAATGTAATATTACGAGATTAAAAATTGTAATTTTTACACGAAAAAAATCGTAATATTACGAGGTTAAATTTTAATTTTACAAGAAAAAGATTTAATCCTACGCTATTAGAAGTCGTAATATTACCCCATTACAAATTTGAATTTTACAAGAAAAAAAATGTGATATGAGATTAATAATCGGAATTTTAACAAGAAAAAAACCATAATATTACGAGATTAAAAGTCGTAATATTACAAGTAGAAAAGTCATAATTTTACGAGAAAAAAGTCGTAATATAACGAGGTTAGAAGTAATAATTTTGCAAGAAAAAAGTCATAAGATTAGAAATCAGAATTTTTACGAGAAAAAAGTCGTAATGTTACGAGATGAGAAAGTGGAATTTTACACTATAAACAGTAATATTACGAGATTAGAAGTCGGAATTTTTACGAGAAAAAAGTTGTAATATTACGAGATTAGAAGTTGGAAATTTTTACGAGAAAAAACGCAATACTCATAATATTACAAGTATTAAAGTCATACTTTTACGAGAAAAAAGTTGTATTACGATATTAGAAATCGTAATTTTACATTAGATTAATCGTAATTTTACATTAGATTTTACATTACATTACATTAGAAATTGTAATATTATAAAATGAAAAGTCATAATACTAGAAAAATTTTTTTTTTTTTTTTTTTTAAAATTTTTATTTTTTTATTAAAAATGTTTTATTTTTCTTTTTTTTTTAAAAAAGTCCTTATATTACTGTATTCAAAATTGGAATTGTACGAGCAAATATTCATACTACCTTTGACCCGGGCCAAAGGTCACAAAGTTTAGGTCCCTGTGTTTATAGCTGTTTTTGGTCATGCCTGTTAAAGACGGAGTGTTAAAATTGTCAGATTTCGAGACTAAAGTCGTAAATTTACAACAATAACGTACAAAGCTTGGAATAATACAAGCGTAAGGTCGTAACTTGACTTCATAGCTGGGGGGGCTTTTCCTCATAAAATTGCAACTACCTTTTTTCTTAATGTGTCCCCAATACTCGTCGTAATATTTGATTTCTTTTATAAACAAATATAAAGAACACTTTTTTACATTTTATTGAATGAACTGTATATAAAACGTATAAACAACATGGCAGATAGCGACAAACATCTGATAAATACAATACTCATATAAATACAATAACGAGTGGAATCCTACGCACAGTTGGGGTGTGAGTTAGTGAAGCCCTCCACCCACTGGCGGGCGGCGCAGATGATTTGGAGGCCGTGGATTTTCAACCTGAAGCCGTGAGAGGTGAGCAGTTTACGGCGGCAGCGTCTCGGCGCGGCGGTGGCGTTCTGCCGCCGCGCCGTCCACTCCAAGGCGGCCCGGAACTGGATGCTGAAAGCCCCGACGTTGGCCAGCAGCTCGTCCGTGTCCCGCTGGCTCAGCTTCCTGACGATGGAGGGCAGGTGGTTGTCCAGGTAGTCGCTGATGGAGCAGGCGGAGGCCTGGACCTCGGCACTGCTGTTGACCACGGGGAGGGTTATTCCCGGGATCGGCTTCAGCACCTTTAACTTGTAATTCAGCGGCGGGTTCCCGTTGAAAATGTGCCGGACCTGGAGGCGAAAGTTCAGTCGGGGTAGCTCCTAACACTCATAGCAAGCAACCTGAGAAAGGTGCGGTACTCACGTAATCTTCTTCTGCCTTGACGAGGTTGCACACGGCCAACTCCACGGCCATCAGGTGCTCCTGAAGCATCGCTGAGTCACTGGTTGGGAGCGCCAAGAGATGAGAGAAGAGTGTCATCAGCAGCAGAAGGCGCGGAAGCTCTGACCACGACGACGACATAGCAAACATCCTCACTATTATTCTTATTCTTATTCTTATTATTGCTGTGATGACAGATGAGCTCCAGGCTGCTCACCTTTAGCGGCAGACATCATGTCAGTGAAATCCATGACACACTCAGGCCGCTTATATATATTCAAATCTGGGACTTTTTTTTTTTCCATCTCGGAGTGTGTCATCATCAATCTTCCTCCGAGGGATTATCATTGACAAAATCTGCAGGTAATTGTTAGTATTTCACAATGTATGTCAGTCCGCAGATAACAGATCTGATTACTCAAGCCCGAGTGGAAAAACACACAAACAAATTACACGGTGGCGTAATCAAATACAATACGATCAAAACTTGATTTTTGTTTGGTTTTTTTTACCTACCAATTTGGAATAAAGTCACAACAACTGCAATTGGTTGAATTACGCTGATCAAAAATAACAAAGTTATTTCTCCCTTATTGTAGCCTACCATTAAACTATTACATGAATAAATACACATTTCAAAGACAAAATAAACTCAATTACTGTAATAATAACAACAACAACAGGCTAACAGTGTTTATTTCTAATGCTGTTCCACTGCCCACCAATACATTGTGAAATCAATAAATCCATATTTTAAAAATCAAATCCTATAAATGCTTGCAATCACAATCATAATAATGGAATTCTAAAAATGTGGATTTTTAATTTGAATGTAATTTCCTTGTTACATAGTGTACAAATACATTATAAGTAAATACAAATAGATGCTTAAATTACTCTAATAATAATATTATTTCAATGCTATGCAGCCTACCAATAAATGCATACACATTTTAAATTACTTTTATAACAATTATAATTTGATATTAAATTGTTAAGTAAAAGCATATTTAAAAAGGAAACAACATTTTGAAACGTAGTGAATGCAAAACAAATACAGTTAAATGAATGATTTGCATTACTTTAGTAATATTAATATCAAAAACAATAATAACACCATTTTTATGGTTATTTCTTTGGTATGTAGCCTACAAATGTTACCTCCAATGAAATAAAAGATACTTGTAACGTGAAAAAATACCAACAGAGTTCCCTCTGAAACAATAAGAACACATTTGGATTCATTTTTATTTCTCGTGGAATGTTATTGATAAGTAGCCTACCAATGTTAAATGAACAGTTTCAAAAGAAATGTGTTTCCCGCTCGGGGACTACTTTGTGTGTAGTAATACGGCCTGCGCGCGCGTTCTTCCCGGCGCTATTTGCCACGCGCCGCGTGTCGCGTGCGCGTACGTTCGGAGCACGAGGGTCCAGTGGAATGGCGGCGGAACTCACCTCCCCCACCTCCCCCTTGACCGTCCCCGCCGCAAAGGTGCTTCGACGCGGCCCGAGTGCCGGCGAGTGTTCAAGACTCGAGTGACTGACGTGGGAACGGACGGACGGAGGGAGGGAGGGAGAGAAGCGACGCCAACAAAAGCCATAAAAGTGTCAAGAGGCGTGATAGACGGCGTGCGTAATTACCGAGTGGCCCGAAATAAAACAAGCGCTAAGAAGAGAGTGAACGTCAAAACGTACGTATTATGGGTTTATAAAAATACACACGGAGGCAGAAAACAATTTGGCTGGAAAGTGAGTGGGAAGAAGGCGAGCCTATTTACACCCGCCCCCGCATTAGCAACACCAGAGCTAGCTATGTTCAGACAGCAACACGTTGTGTTACACCTCGTGCTTCTTAGCTATGCTAACGGCACACCGCTCATTGTTCAACGTATGTCAACATATCCGTCACGTGGTCTAGCTAATTGTTGCATGTACCGCACGGTATGAATATTGTTATGCACACAAGAGATGTGATTAATAGGTAGAATGGTTATTAGTGTTGATGGTCATGGTAATTATTTGACTGTCACGATAACGGATAACTTGACTATGCAGCCATTCTCTGTGCCGTTTACCCACCCGGTCGAAATGAGTTGAAAAGTAAACATTAAAAAGACACCTCCATAAAGGCGGGCATTTCCTGTCCAAATCTGGTTGAAAAGCGTCTATTTTTGTGCCACATTTGGACCAAATCAGACTAAATTTACAACATCTATTTCTGGGCTAAGTCAATTGGGTGGGTGTCCTCAGGATAGATCGACTAATGGTACAAATAAAAACAAAACAAAGTCAGTCATTTTGCTGGCCCTGTCTTCCGCACACCCTGGACGGCCAGGGGGTTCACTCTGCACCATTGGTGAAGTTAGTTTCATGTTGGACGTGGGATACTCGTCTTGGTCGCTGTTAATTTCATGTAGGCGTTTGGATAATTGGCTCCGTAGCGACAGTGCGGTCACTGTGCCCAGACTGCTCTCAGCTTGCACGAACCGCTCATTCACAGCCGCAGCAGGTCCTCAAAAACACTAACAAGCCCCATCCTGAACTAAACATGTCCAGGCGGCAACCGGAAACATCGGCTAAAACTCGTGGCTTGTTCAACAGCTGTACGTAGCATATAGCCTGTATATAAATAATATTACCCTGGTTTTACACATACTCTGCTCTTTTGTGTTCTTGTACTTTAGCTGCTGCAAAGGAATTTCCCATTTGTGGGTAATAATAAAGGCATATCTTATCTAAGTCAGCAAAACACCGTTGACACACTTAGTAGCCACCGAACATGAGCATGAGCTCACATACAGCATACAGCAATAGCTATAGTAAAGGTTAGCTGGGTTAGTTTGGTGTGTCATAAAGATAGCTTAAGTAAAGCTATTACAATTGCATCTACAAACAAATACTTTAAATACTTCAAGAAATTCAAGTTTATTGCTTTTGATATGATGCATTATTATGCCATATAACTCATGAAAAAATGGTTTTAAAAAAATGTTATCGCCAGTAATTGATATCATCGAAAATAACAGCAACATTGACTAAATATACGCTAAAATACATTTATCTTTTGTTTGGAATTATCTACTTATCACAGCTAACTTACACTGCTTCCTTCTCCTTCATCCACGCAGTCGGACGCTGAGCGTTTACTGACTTCGATGGGGAAGCGTAGAGTGGGTTGTTTCACTGTGCGAAACTGGACGGTCTTAGGATAAATGCTGGGCTTTGTCCCGCCCATTGGTCACTCAGCGCCTCAGGGGGTGTGCGGGGCAGTGGGCTGGCACGGACCCTCGGCTTCTGCATAATGATTGAATGATCTACCTCATCCCTTTTTGGTCCACAGTGAAAGGAGGGAATCGGCAATCTTGAAGTATAAACCTCCACCTGAGCATTTTCCAAGTTTTTCATTCCGTTGTCCTGGACTGATCGGGAGACTTTACCGATCCCCAGCGATGGTGTCTTTGGTAAAACCGACTAGGAACGCAGGGTAGAATTTACATTACAAATAAATAAGCACATTATGATCCGATACAACCAGATGCTTTAACAAGATGCTGCAGAGATTCAACAAAAAACGTCAGCAACAAATAAAATGTCACTGAACAGGAAAGAAAGAAACAACTTGTACCGCTGTGGAAACGTGTCATGTAACCCGACCCACTGTCGGTTTAAAGACAAAGAATACCAAACCTGGGGCAAACCGGGCCACATAGGAAGAGTGTGCAAAGTTAATAAGCAGAAAAACAAGAAACCACCAAAAGAAAAATAATAAACAGAAAAAGAAAGAAAGCCTTTCCGAAGAGGAGGCTGACTAAAGACAGCAGTGAACTGTCTTGTTTGCAGCTCCACAGATCAGATGTTGATGATGCAGATGATTGTCGCATAATATGAAAAACTCGGCAAGTGGCGGATGTGGTGCTAAAAATGGTGTTGGACACGGGCTCAGCCTTATCTGTTATCTCGGTGGATGACTACAAGAGAATTGTTCGCAGACATTTCTCTAAAGCCACACAAAACATACACTGGAGAGAAAGTGAATCCTAAAGGAAAAATTCAAGTGAGCCTATATGTACTGAGAAATGGAGGCCCACCACTGCTGGGTCGTGAGTGGCTTGGAAAACTCCAGTTGGATTGGCACGCAATCGACTTGGTTGGGTCAGTGGAAGGACGTTACAATGCTGTAAGTGTTCTCAGGCCACTCAATCGCAACTGGGCTGTTCAGGTTGTCATAGGAGACGTTTCTCCTCTCATCCGAGCAGGCTTCATCCATTCATACTCAAAGACTAGGTGGGACACACACCAGTCAGACAATATAGGACAGCTGTAGTCTGAGAGTCTGGTGCAAAATCCAATCTTTTTAACCTAAGGTAGTAGGCAGGTCCAGACAGGCAGGCTCTTTAGTGTTGTCAAATGACGATCGTTAGGATACTATGGAGTGGGCCGTCTTCCCGCCAACAATAGTCGTTGGGTGGTATCGCCTTCGTTAGCATCCCATTCAGGTGTAATGTTGGTCATGGACCCTGCCAACGATGGTTGTTTGGGTGGGATCACCTTCATTAGCATCACATTCAGGAGGAATGATGGTCATGGACCCATACAAAAACCAAGGTGTTTGTGCATTGTTTATTTCTTAGAGAATAAAAGACTTATCTTTTGGGAAGGGATGAAAGGACGGCATCGTATGTCGGAGAAAGGTGGTGTGTTGAAACACTTTTATTTGTTAGTTCAGGATGGTGTGTGATCGGCTTTACTGAGAAAGACTCAGACACACAGGTAAGTGTAAAATACAGCCTCTTTATTCTACCCCTTACACTGAGTTACAAACAAGCAAAGGTCGGTTATGCACAAAACAGCATCACTACCGTGACGCGCTGGGTTGGAGAGCCTACAACCCCTGGTAGAGAGTGCATCAACCAGCTGGGCGTCTGCACACGACCTGCTGCAGACTCTAACAGGAAGTGGGCTCCCCCCTCCTTTATACAGGTCTGTCCGCGAGAGCGTGAGACGGGGGTGGCCAGTCCATGCCCCACGCTCCCAAGACAGAGAGTTGTTTCCCAAGGTTAACAACAAGGGCGCCAGCCTGTACACTGAGTTTGTTTAAAGTAGTTGCCTGTGTAAGCAATCAAGCTGCATGATCTTTCCTTCCCGCCCTCTAGTACGCAAGAGGGGAATCAAAACATCATAACAACATACTTTCCCATTTCAGGTGGCGCCGTGGACCCCCACAACAGTTCAGAGATGGTTTATCACCCTTAACGTAGATGGCTTCCCTCACTCCTACTTTAGAGGTTAAATAGAATGGATTTTGCATGTTTTTAGCATTTTCAGAGGTAGGCACTTATACAACCACTAAGCGCTATTATGTTTACTGTTAGCATGCTAAAGTTAGCATAGTTAGCATTCTTTAAGTCATTCAAACCCTTGCATGGTGTGTATTCATGGTCAAGGAACCTAAATGTGCAGATCGAATACACGAAGGAGTAATATTTATGGTGTAAATCACAATATGAGAGTCAAAGGTCTGCGCTCTCCGAGTGCTTTTCTAGTTGAAATCTTGGTTCAAGCGTTGCAGCCATCCGAAAGCATCTATGTTCTCAAATTTCTCGGGTCGTCTCTTAAGTGAGGTGTGTAAGGTGGACACACACTTCTTCTCCCCGACTCAAGGAATAACAGAGCTTGATGTGATCGGTCAGTTCTTGCACGTGTCTTTACCGGACTGGTGTGTGGCAACAGCCACACCAATACTATCGCGGCCAAGACAGAAGGTTCAATTCATCGGGGATTTCTTTTTTTATTTCTGCAAGCGGTTTTGGTTTGCGTCATACGGTGTCTGCATTTTCTTCGAAGATACTCCGGGGTGCCCCTCTTCTGCTGTGTGTCGCCAAGCTCGTGTGTAGTGATGGGTCGATCGCGAAATGAAGCGGCTCGTTTCGTTGGGAGTCAATGGTGAGCCAATTCAGTTTTTCCTCTTATTTTATTATTTTTTTTAATTGTGTTTAGGGGTAAGAGAAAAAAATCAACTCAATCAGGGCGTTTAGCGTTTTTGGTGCATTGCGCTATTATGCTTTGTGGTGCTACGCTAGCAATTCGCCTGTTGCACACTAACATTAGCATAGTTTACCATTTTTATAAGTACAGACTGACACATACTTAGTGCTATCATGCTAAGTAGTAGCATGCTAATGCTAGCTGTTTGCACAAATAGAAACCTATATAAAGACTAAAGTGCTATCATGACAGGTGTGAACGTATTAGTGCTAACATGCTAATATTAGCATAGCAGCATGTTTTGATGCAGACATCAGCCCTACCATGCTGGGTGTTGTTGCGCTAACGTTAGCACTGTTAGCATGCAAACATCGTACACTGGTGCCATTCCTGCTTAGTTTTGTGTTTTCTCCTTCGGGACTAGCCTATTTACTCCCACCCTTTTATTCATAACACTGAAGCCTGGTATATTAATACTGTACGATATGCAGTGATACATAAACAAGATATCACACCTACAATATACATTATTATGAATGTGTTATACCTTGTGCAGCTTGTGACATTACACATTATTTTACCATCATCACATACCACATATTAAAGATAATTCCTGGGTTTACTATACTGTAAGTATACAGTATATGTACACATATATACAGTACAGACCAAACGTTTGGACACACCTTCTCATTCAAAGAGTTTTCTTTATTTTCATAACCATGAAAACTGTAGATTCACACTCAAGGCATCAAAACTATGAATCAGCACATCTGGAGTTATATACATAACAAAAAAGTTGGGAGTGAGGTCTCGCCTCAGGTGGAGGAGTTCAAGTATCTCGGGTTCTTGTTCACGAGTGAGGGAAGGTTGGAGCGTGAGATCGACAGACGGATCGGTGCAGCATCTGCAGTAATGCGGTCGCTGTACCGGACTGTCGTGGTGAAGAGAGAGCTGAGCCGGAAGGCAAAGCTCTCTGTTTACCGATCGATCTACGTTCCCACCCTCACCTATGGTCATGAGTTATGGGTCATGACCGAAAGAACGAGATGGCGGATACAAGCGGCGGAAATGAGTTTCCTCCGTAGGGTGGCTGGACTCACCCTAAGAGATAGGGTGAGGAGCTCGGCCATCCGCAAGGAGCTCAGAGTAGAGCCGCTGCTCCTTCACATCGAGAGGAGCCAGTTGAGGTGGCTCGGGCATCTAGTCCGGATGCCTCCCGGGCGCCTCCCTGGTGAGCTGTTTCGGGCATGCCCAGCCGGGAGAAGGCCCCGGGGAAGACCTAGGACACGCTGGAGGGACTATGTCTCACAGCTGGCCTGGGAACGCCTTGGTGTCCTCCCGGTGGAGCTGGAAGAGGTCGCCGGAGACCGCTCTACTGAAACTGCTGCCCCCGCGACCCGGACCCGGATAAGCGGAAGAAAATGGAATGGAATGGAACAAAAAAGTGTCATATTTTAGGTTCTTCAAATTAGCCACCTTTTGCTTCGATTACTGCTTTGAACACTCTTGGCATTCTCTTGATGAGCTTCAGGAGGTAGTCACCTGAAATGGTTTTTACTTCAAAGGTGTGCCCGTTCAGGTTTAATTAGTGGGATTTCTTGCCTTATAAATGTGGTTGGGACCATCAGTTGTGTTGTGCAGAAGTCAGGTGGGTACACAGCTGATAGTCCTACTGAACAGACTGTTGGAATTTGTATTATGGCAAGAAACAAGCAGCTGTGTAAAGGAAAAGGAGTGGCCATCATCTTTAAAAAATGAAGATCAGTCAGTCCGAAAAATTGGGCGACTTTAAAAGTGTCCCAAAGTGCAGTCACAAAAACCATTAAGCCCTACAAAGAAAGTGGCTCACATGCGGACCGCCCTAGGAAAGGAAGACCAAGAGTCACCTCTGCTGCGGAGGATAACTTCATCCCAGTCACCAGCCTCAGAAATCGCAGGTTAACAGCAGCTCAGATTAGAGAGCAGGTCAATGCCACGCGGAGTTCTAGGAGCAGACACATCTCTAGAACAACTGTTAAGAGGAGACTGTGTGAATCAGGCCTTCATGGTAGAAGATCTGCTAGGAAACCAGCGCTAAGGACAGGCAACAAGCAGAAGAGACTTGTTTGGGTTAAAGAACACAAGGATTGGACATTAGACCAGTGGAAATCTGTGCTTTGATCTGATGAGTCCAAATTTGAGATCCTTGGTTCCAACCACCGTGTCTTTGTGCGATGCAGAAAAAGTGCACAGATGGACTCTACATGCCTGGTTCCCACCGTGAAAAATGGAGGAGGAGGTGTGATGGTGTGGGGGTGCTTTGCTGGTGACACTGTTGGGTGATTTATTCAAAATTGAAGCCATACTGAACCAGCATGGCTACCACAGCATCTTGCAGCGACATGCTATTCCATCTGGTTTGCGTTTAGTCGGACCATCATTTATTTTTCAACAGGACAATGACCCCAAACACATCTCCAGGCTGTGTACGCGCTATTTGACAAAGAAGGAGAGTGATGGGAGGGACCAGACAAAGAGTGGCTCAATAGACCCCAATGATGCACAATAACAATGGACTTCGTTTTCCCTCGCACGGATGCGGGTCACCGGGTTGGACTCCGGCAGGGCTGCCCTTTGTCACCGATTCTGTTCACTACTTTAATGGACAGATTTTCTAGGCGCAGCCAGGGTGTTGAGGGGTTTCAGTATGGTGGCCGCAGGATTCCATCTCTGCTTTTTGCAGATGATGTGGTCCTGTTGGCTTCATCGAGCAGTGACCTTCAACTCTCACTGGATCGGTTCGCAGCTGAGTGTGAAGTGGCTGGGATGAGAATCAGCACCTCCAAGTCCGAGTCTATGGTTCTCGCCCGGGAAAGGGTAGAGTGCCATCTCCGGGTCGGGGATGAGGTCCTGCCTCAAGTGGAGGAGTTTAAATACCTCGGGGTCTTGTTCACGAGTGATGGAAGGATGGAACGTGAGATGGACAGGCGGATTGGTGCGGCGTCTGCAGTGATGCGGACTCTGCACCGATCTGTCGTGGTGAAAAGAGAGCTGAGCCAAAAGGCAAAGCTCTCAATTTACCGGTCGATTTTTGTTCCTACCCTCACCTATGGTCATGAGCTTTGGGTAGTGACCGAAAGGATAAGATGGCGGGTACAAGCGCCCGAAATGAGTTTTCTCCGCAGGGTGGCTGGGCTCTCCCTTAGAGATAGGGTGAGAAGCACTGTCATCCGGGAGAGACTCGGAGTAGAACCGCTGCTCCTCCGCATTGAGAGGAG
>QODF01000093.1:1706550-1724667 GCA_024372805.1 Oostethus manadensis | reverse complement strand
CAAAGCCATCGAACAAAGAGACTTCACCAAAGTCACCGAAATGATCATCGAAGGACAAACAATCCGAGGTGGGTCCTGCCGTTTCCCCCGTAGAAGCACAGTCGTCTACAAGGTCACTCACCGCGACTCCTCCCGCGGGTCTTCGCCCCAGTGCTTCGGCTTCGGGCTCCGTGTTTGGGCGCTCACGGTTTGGTCTGTAGGCCCACGGATTACGATTTTCTGATGCAGGATTCGGCGTGGTCCCGCGTGGATGGCTTTGGAGATGTTTCGAGTGACTTCTCTGGATGTGATACCACAGTGAGTTGTAAACTCGATATTCTCTTTTGCAGCCATCAATACCACAAACCACGCGAAAGTCTGGACTTCGACTATGAGCAGAGTTAATGTGACTAAGTAAAGATTTTAGGGTAAGGCCCACGAATACAAAACAAATAACGCAACGCCAAAACATCCTGATGTCTTTCTAGGGGTGTTTTACGCGCATGCTGTAAGATTACTCCCAACTCTTTATTTACCAATAATGCGTTGCATACCATGGGTCCGACTACTGCAGTCCTTGTAGGGTAGGGTGTAACTCATTCACATGATATGTTTAAGGGAATGGATTGTAATATTTAAAATTATATATATTTTAAACTTGAGTAAGTTCATGGTTAGTGCAGATGTAGAAAACAAGATGACCCCTCTTTGCTCATAATGGACTAGTCCAGTGCGTTTTCCCACCAAATTCAAGGTTGCGCGAGCTCGCACTGCGGACTTTTTCAAATCGTAACGGTTCTTCGAGCGAAATGAGACCAAGCACCGCTGCAGCAAAAAACTAATAATTTCGAGAAAACCCGACAATTAAGTTGCTCAGACTATGGATGCACTCGACGAAGTTACCAGTGACACTCTAAAAGGTATGTTTAAATTTGCCCTTGTTGGTAGACTTTGAACTGGTTGCCAAATAACATTAGCTTAACTTTAGCTTAGCATTAGCTTAGTTTATGTTGACTAGTGAGCTAACATTAGCTCACTTGGCCAGTAGCCATTATTTGGCTGTTTTATTACTCTACATCTTTAAGTAAATGTGTTTTTAGAAATACATTTTAGTTTTTTGTTATGAACTGAATATTTAACTTGGAAGGTATTGCAATTGTGATGTTGTGTTTTAGCTGCTAATATAGGAGAAGATTTACTACAGTCACTCTCCAGGGATGACATCAAAGATTTGTTTCCTGGTCCAGAAAATTTTCTGAGGCGCAGGGCACTGTGGCATCTTGTGAATAACGATGAAAAAGTGAGTAAATATTATAACCATGACCTGGAGTTTGTGAATTGAATATTATAGATGGAACATTTTCACTGAAAACATTTTATTATTCATAAACCAACATTAGCTAACAGTTATTATATATATCCATCCGTTTTATTCTGCTTTATCAGGAACCTGTTCGCAGAAGAAGCATTTTGAGCTATATTCTGTATATAAAAGCATCTTTGTAGGCTCTCAATACTTTTGACTTAGCACTCCAGATTCCCATCAGGAAAGCAATGATGATGAAGCAGGTGCAGTTTGTTTTTCTTTATTTATTATTATGAATCTTTAAAACCTACAGCTTTGTTTTTTTCTTTACTTTCAGTGGTTTCTCCTGATCTGCTTGAAAGTCAAAAGAGCCAAAGCAGACACTACAAGACCCTTCAAGACATGTACAAGTCTAAAAAGCCAAACAAAGCTGCTGTAACTCATTTACTCAACCTGGAGTTTGACGCAAGAAGACGCTTTATTACATGTGGTGTTCTAAAGGAGCCAGACAGAGCAACAAAAGTTCTAGAGGCCTACCCGTGTTTTAAAGAATTGGATCATGTAAGTAAGAGCTTTTACCATTTGTGCTCAAGTGATAAACACAAGCTATTTCACAAATGTTTGTATTCAGTTGGTGAAAGAAAAAAAAAGACTTTATTACACTTGATTTATAGGTAAGTGATATACAGCTTTTTAGAGACTAAACCTATTTTTTTTTTAGGTTTTGGATGAAATGCAAATAATTATCCAACCCAAGAACTCCAGGTATATTGCAGAGACTAGAGAGAGATGGGAAGACTTCCTCTCCAAAGTCAAGTTCTATGGAGTAATGAAGAAAGCCACAAAGCTTCCTAAGACACTCAATGGAGGTGAGATTAAATTACCAAGTATATAATAATACATTTATATTTATTAATGCAAGAACAAGTATAATGTGAAATTGTTTGTGTTTTATTCAATTTAGTGAATGTTGCCTTAACAGTGTTTAGCGCTCTACCAGCCCTTTTTCCATCTGGCGTATCACCACCCAAGAAGTTAGGTTCTTGCAACGAAGCCTTTTTTCATGTTCTTAAGGTGAGTTTTTTTGCTTTTACTTAAATATTTATTGGTATTCCATTTTGGTGTTATGGTAGGATAAGACCATTCATTTATTCATTCATTTTGTATGCCACTTATTCTCATTAGGGTCGCGGGTGGATAAGACAATATTGCAAAAAAACCAAAACAAAACACCATTTCCTCATATTGATCAATCTACATTTTTCATTCAGTTTTTCTTTAATAATAAACTAATTCTGTTAAAAAATAGAAAGTGACACAAGATTTCCATTCTTCTAATAGACCGCATCTACAATAATAAATGGTTTTCACTCCAGTGTCATTTAAATAAAAATATCTTCCATTGTCTCCTCCCAACTAAAAACAGATGTTCGCTGGCACAGAATTACTGTAGACCTGACTTTTAATAAGCTATATGACAACTGAGACTGATCAATGTTGATTTTGTTTTTTTTTATTTAGCCAGCAGAAGACCCAGAGGAATACCTGCAACAGCGACCCCTAATGTGCCCCGTGTTGCTCACTGCTAAGGACAACTGCATGATTGCAATTGACAACACACCAGTGACCACCTTTTCAAGTTCCAGACTGGATGAAGGACTTTTGTACCTGATGGCATATTACTATGCCTTGCACCTCACATACCCAAAGTGTATTTGCACTCTGCTCTCAGTACTACAAACTGAGATCCTTCTGGACTCCATCCATGATCGAGATGCTACCTCCATGTATAAAAAAGCCATTGCTGAGTGGCAGTCCTTCACTGAGTGAGTGTATGTTACCATTTCTGGTTAGGCTCCAAGTTTTGTTTCTTTGGGAGCAAATGTTTTACACTGCCTGCTCTAACAGTAAAGTTTATAGGGGTGAAGGTATTAACAAGTAGATGTTATTATTAATCTTTGTAATATTATACTGTTGGGTGAAGTCATCTGTGACAAGGCATTAATAATTTCACATTTCTGTGAATACATTTTTTCAGGAAATCATGTTTGTGAGGTTGTCTTATTTTAAGAGTATTCTCATGATAATATGAGTGTTTATTGTAGAGCACTAGCAAAACTAGTAATGTTATGCGCAAAAGCTTTTTACATAATTTTTTTATCTTGAAAATGTTTTCTTGAATCTAGACACATCAAAGTAAAATTACTCTTGTGTTCTTTACAAAATAAGAATAATTTGCTCAAATATTGAGTTATAAAGGACATTTTCCTTGAAATTTGTTATAAATTAGCAACAGACAAGTAAAATATTCTAGAATTTAAAACAATGTAAAAACATTTTCCTTGAATTCCACCATTTTCTGAGAATTTTTCACTTAAATCTAGCCATATATTTTCTTAAATGTAGTATTTCTTTCTTGTATTTTTCTTAGACAAATTTTCTAGAAATAAGAATTCTTAGCAAGAAAAAAATGCTTACCCCATTGGCAGATTTTTTTGTTTAAAATAAGACATTTTGTCTTATTTTAAGACTTTTTTCCTTGTTTTTAGAGAGTGAGTTTTTGCAGTGTAGCCAATGGGAGAAGACAGCGCCCTTCACTTCGAATCCTGGAGGACCAATCAGATGTTCTTGAGCGGTGCCGGTTGGATGATGTCGGGTTGGTTTCTTTGCATGCAAGGACTGCTGTTCTCAGATAGCATCCCATGATGACTTGCTTGGTGGGGGCTTGTGTGACTCCTTCCTTGTCCTCTGTGTTGACCTGAACGTTCACCTTGGCTGGAGATCCATTAATCACAGAAACACGTTATCTCCTTTCCTGTGAGTGTTTAGGAAAAAAACCTCCAAACCCCCTCTTTCTTCCATCAATCTGTCACTAACAACTATGAACTCTACGTGACCTTTGCATTAAAATTATAAGTTTACTATGAAACCATTAATATTAGGCTATGTGTGTGTATTCTTTTTCTAAGTGTGATTATATGTATAGCAAACATGCATTTAAACATACGGTGACACTATTCTCTTATAGCTATGTGATGGTGCTGTAATTTATTGGCGGTACTGATAAAAATCGGTCTTCCAGAGCAATCCTCTGCCTTAAACATTCCATTGTCCTGGTACAGATTCCCACAGGAAATAACACAACTGTAAAAGATTTAAACAGAACTAAGTGAGAGGTCTATTTTAAATACAATACAATGATATGACTAAGTATGATTAAGTATCATTAAACAGCAACACATTTCATAATTATAGTTTAACAGTATTTATTTGTATGACTACCGCATGTGCCCACAGCATACTACCCCATCATTACCCTTAGCAAATACCAACATAAGTGAAGAATAAAATCAAGAAGAATAAAACAAGAAATCCAGTATAACTCTTCAGCATTTACAGGCAAAATGAAGGGGAGACGTGTAAAGCACAAAACACTACTTATTACGCCGTGCTTAGCGCTGGACGCTCCATAGGAAGTGTTTTGGGTGCACATTACACTTTGGCGTTGGTTTGGTGCAACATTGCAAACGAAAGCTACTGTGAAGCTTTTTAAGAAACAAACATAGCGCGTCAAGGGAAGATGCTAGAGACTAAATTCCAAGTGCATTTTGTGCAGCTTCGCGAGCTGAACTCTCTCCGCATGTTTGGTAGAGCTGCGCTACTTTTGTCTTGGGCACGGTCCGAATCGGTTGAGAAATGTAAAAAATATGGGCCTTTGAAAATTTCCCCATTTATTTCCAATGGGGAAAAATTCTCGGAAAACGAGGAATTTTGCATAAACTGTGCATTTTACATATTTTTAGGTAGCACCTGTTTCCCAGCTGGCCCGGACATTTTGATGTATGTTTGCATAAAATCGGTTGAAAACTGTAAGACTAGTTAGCGGACAAAAAAAGGGTGGAATAAAAACTAGATGCAATTGATGCATCTAGATGCGACAGTGAACTGCAATGCCGCTGCATGCTAACACCCAGCATAATAACAAAATGTACCTTCCCTCTGCTGCATGCACCCTCAACTGCAGTCCACACACACGCACACACATTCTCTTCGAAGATAGACATTTCAGGAAAAAGCGCGTGCATGTATTTTCAAAGAAGAGGCTCTCACTATAAAGAGCAGACCACAGCAGCTGCAAAGCAATCAGTTTCCCAAGAATTAGAGCATTTTTGTCTTGGGCACCGTCCAAATCGGCTGAGAAGTGTAAAAAAGATGAACTTTTGAAAATCTCGCCATTCATTTGCAGTGGGAAGAAAATCTCGTAAAACGAGAAATTTTGCAAAAACTGAGCATTTTAAAGACTTTTTATTAGGGAGTACCTCTTTCTCAGCTGAGCCGGACATTTTGATCTATGTTTGCATGAAATTGGTTGAAAAATGATACTAAACTGGAATCAAATAGACTCTTTGGAACGAATCGACTCTTTGAAATGAACAAAAAGAGCCGGCTCTTGTCGCAGAGAGCCGATTTGTTTGTCCTCTTCTTTTTTATTGTGTGTTGTTCCACCCGTTTTTGACGGCTCACTTGTTATCTATCAAAACAGCTAAACATGCTACTAAGTTAATCATAACTGTATAATCATGTATTCCAACGAATACAGCTAAAAATGCTACTATGCTGATATTAGCATGCTGGCATTTTCTATCCCTTAGCTATCACCTAGTATAATATTATGTGAAAGATTTTTTAAAGAAAACGCCTTCACCGTATGGCTCAGACCATAACCACTGCAAAGCATTAAATTGGCAAACAATTTAAGCACTTTGTCTTGGCCACGATCCTCTTGACATTTGCGATCGGATCAACATTACACAGACCCACACACATCTGCTGCAGAGAGTTTATATATGTTTTCGTCTATGAAAAAATCCTACTGTGCTAATATTAGCATACTGGCATCTTCTGTCACCTAGCTATCACCTAGCATACCACCTAGCTATCACCTAGCATACCAGTAGAATTGAGTCTTCCAATTAAACAAGCAAAAAATGCTTCTATGGTAATGTTAGTGAGGTGTAAATAATTCAAAGTCTGTGTGGAAACCATGGAAACACTTCCTGTATTTATTGTTCTTCACTCACACATTGGCTCTAAACAAGTAGAACAAGCAGTAAGCAGTACCGCCCTCTACTGTATGCACCCTCAATTACAGTCCACCCTCACGCACACACATTCTCTTCAAAGACAAGACATCTCTGGTAGAGGCGCGTGCAGGTATCTTCAAAGAATACGTCCTCACTGTACCGAGCAGACCTAAACGGCTGCAAAGCAATCAGTTTACCAACAATTAGAGCATTTTGTCTTGGGCACGGTCCGAATTGGTTGAAAAGTGGAAAAAAGATGAACTTTTGAAAATCTCGAGATTCATTTGCAATGGGAAAAAATTCTCAGAAAAAGAGAAATTTTGCAAGAACTGTGCATTTTACAGAATTTTTTTTTAGGTAGCGCCTCTTTCCCAGCTGAGCCGTACATTTTGATCTATGTTTGCATGAAATTGGTTGAAAACTGTGGGAAAACACAGTACAAAAGTAGAGGAAACACTAATCGGCTCTCTGCAAGAGGAGCCGTCTCTTTTCGTTTATTTTAAAAAGCCGATTTGTTCCTGAGTGACTCATCATTTGCTTATTGTGTTTGCATTTACCGCATGCCTGATGCACGTCCTTCTGCCGTGGGTGACTAGTCAATACCTAATCACACGATTCCAGCATGCAGAGACTATGCAATGTTTAAATATAGCTCATGGCACGGGTGATGGACAGGAAGTCCATCCATCCATCCATTTTCCTCCGCTTATCCGGGTCCGGGTCGCGGGGGCAGCAGCTTTAGTAGGGAAGTCCAGACTTCCCGGCCCCCAGCGACCTCTTCCAGCTCCACCGGGAGGACACCAAGGCGTTCCCAGGCCAGCTGTGAGTCATAGTCCCTCCAGCGTGTCCTAGGTCTTCTTGGGGGCCTTCTCCCGACTTTCGGGCTTGCCCGAAACACCTCACCAGGGAGGCGTCCGGGAGGCATCCGGACTAGATGCCCGAGCCACCTCAACTGGCTCCTCTCGATGTGAAGGAGCAGCGGCTCTACTCTGAGCTCCTCCCGGATGGCCGAGCTCCTCACCCTATCTCTTAGGGTGAATCCCGCCAGCCTACGGAGGAAACTAATTTCCGCCGCTTGTATCCGTGATCTCATTCTTTCGGTCATGACCCATAACTCATGACCATAGGTGAGGGTGGGAACGTAGATCGATCGGTAAACAAAGAGCTTTGCCTTCCGGGTCAGCTCTCTCTTCACCACGACGGTCCGGTACAGCGCCCGCATTACTGCAGATGCTGCACCGATCCGTCTGTCGATCTCACGCTCCAACCTTCCCTCACTGGGGTTCACAAGAACCCGAGATACTTGAACTCCTCCACCTGAGGCAAGACCTCACTCCCAACCTGGAGGGTACAGTCCACCCGTTTCCGACTGAGAACCATGGCCTCGGATTTGGAGGTGCTGAGTCGCTTCCCAGAAGCTTCACACTCAGCTGCAAACCGCTCCAGTAAACGCTCAAGGTCACAGCCTGATGAGGCAATAAGGACCACATCGTCTGCAAAAGGCAGAGACGAGATCCTTTTTTTTTCTTTTTTTTTTCTTTGTCTTGTCCAGCATCATAACAGCTGAATGGGAGCCAAGCTGCCTTTAAATGCTGAGCAAAATGTATTTTCCAAGGGAGATTTCATAATCCAAATGAGTCTCCCTTGACATTTGACTGCGTTTATTATGAATTTTGTTGGGCCACATTTCGATGCCGGGACGGGTGGGGGGTGGGGGATATAAGAAAGGGTGCAGAAGAACCTCACAAACATTTCAACCATATTATAAACAACCGTGATAATTAAGATTTCCGCAACAACCAGAACAGTCACAGAGCAAAATGAGCAAAAATACAGAGGAAAGAAGAAAATAATAATAGTAATAATAAGGACAATACTAATATTCATGTACACACATTCATATACATATACATATATATACATATACACACATATATATACATGTATACATGCACATATTGGTACACGCATACATACACATACTGTGCACATACACATATCCATGCAGTACATACATACATACACACCCATACAGTGTGCATATATATGTATACACACATACATATTTACTAATAATGATAAACATACAAGAAAAACAACGAGAGAGTCTTTCCCGGGTGGAGAAGCCGTCCCAGGTGAGTCCTCGTTCCTGGATGTCTTGGCCGCCGCCGCTTTGGGAATGGCTGTACTGGGTGTCCCCATGACGACTTCTTGGTAGCAAGAGTCGATATACTCCGCAAGGCTGGCGAGGTCTTCTTCGCTGCTCTCCAGAGTGAGTAATTAGGACACTCTACCTCCGCGTTTATTCTATAAATGTTGCTTTTGGCCAAACAAAGCGGTAAAATAGTTCAACGCATGAGACTCTTGAAAAGCGCGCCAAGTTGTGTTCTGTCGCCTCACCGTCGCACAGGAACTACGTCATTACCGTGCGTTGCGTAAGGACCGCATCGTCTGCAAATAGCAGAGACGAGATCCTAAGATCACAAGCTGGACACCTTGACTGCGCCTAGAAATTCTGTCCATGAAGATTATGAACAGAATCGGTGACAAAGGGCAGCCTTGGCGGAGGCCAACGTTCACCAGAAACAAGCTCGACTTACTGCTGGCAATGTGAACCAGGCTCCTGCTTCGATTGTACAAGGACCGAATGGCACGTAGTAGCGGGCCACCAAACCCGTACTCCCGGAGCACCCCCCACAGGACACCACGAGGGACACGGTCGTATGCCTTTTCCAGGTCTACAAAGCACATGTAGACCGGTTGGGGAAACTCCCACATACCCTCGAGTACCCTTGCAAGGGTGTAGAGCTGGTCCAGTGTTCCGTGACCGGGACGAAAACCACATTGCAGCTCCTGTAACCGAGGTTCGACTAACGATCAGGCCCTTCTCTCCAGCACCCTGGAGTAGACTTTACCAGGGCGGCTGAGGAGTGTGATCCCCCTATAGTTGGAACACACCCTCCGGTCACCCTTTTTAAAAAATGGGGACCACCGGTCTGCCAGTCCAGAGGTACTGTTCCTGACTTCCTGACTTCCATGCAATGTTGTAGAGGCGTGTCAACCAACACAGTCCCCCAACATCCAGAGCCTTGAGGAATTCCGAGCGGAACTCGTCTAGGAGCCTTCCCACTGGGGAGTGATTTAACTATCCCAATTACCTCAGCCACGGTGATAAAACTGTCCACGTACGTATCCTCAGACTGCTTCCTCTATGGAAGGGATGTCAGTGGGATTGAGAAGGGCCTCGAAGTATTCCTTCCACCGACCAACTATATCCACAGTCGAGGACAGCAAGCCCCCGTCCGCACCGTAAACAGTGTGAACTGGGGGCTGCTTCCCCTTTCTGAGGTGTCGGGACGGTTTACCAGAACCTCTTCGAGGCCGACCGAAAGTCGTGCTCCATAGCCTCACCGAACTCTTCCCACACCCGAGTTTTTGCCTCGACCACCGCTGAAGCCACGAACCTGTCAGCTGCTTCGGGAGTCCCGCAAGCCATCCATGCTTGATAGGACTCCTTCTTCAGCGTGACAGCACCCCTAACCCCCGGTGTCCACCATCGGGTTCGGGGCTTGCCACCACGACTGGCACCGACCACCTTGCGGCCGCAATTACAACTGGCTGCCTCAGCAATAGAGGCATGGAATGCAGCCTTTTCGGACTCAATATCCCGGTCCTCTTTCAAGATGCAGGCGAAGCTCTGCCGGAGATGAGAGTTGAAGACTCGACGAACGGGAGACTCTGCCAGACGTTTGTATATTATTAATATCATATATAACTTGTATATTTTTTATTATTGATTTTCTTTATATTTCCATGTGTATTTCCTTTTAATTTTGGCACTCCTGTGATTCCATAGTAGAAAGTCATGTTATGTAATAAGCGTTTTGGCAACATTATATTATTGGCAACAAACATAAATAACCATCCAAATCAGGCAGTAGGCTTGTGTGCTTAGCCGACACGAGACGCCGCAGCCGCATCTCATGTGTCCGCCCAGGCTGCATTTGATGACGCGATTTTTACAAAAAAAATGTTCCAAACCACTGGAAGCATACAGTAAATTTTTATTTTTGATGATGACATATGTCAACAACCAGACCTTCATTTGCCACTTAAATAATATTGTCATATTTTTACAACAATGTTATCTCGCTGCATTCATCTACTTCATCAATTTGATGGTGCAATACCAAGTTGACCTGAAAAGGATTATTCTTGTCGGGCTCAAAACCCAAGAAATGATGCGTGTGCAAGGAAGACTCTAACTTGTACTTGTTGGATTGTGGGAGTTTAGTCATGTAGAACAAGGCCTTGTGTTGAGTTGGCTCAATATTCTCTGGGGGATCCTGAAAAAAATAAAAGAGTAAGACAAAACTGGCTCAGTGGATCCTTCAAAGTCATCTTTGTTCCAAAGACTAAAAAAGACTCACCATCGCCTCAGGGTAAATTTCATGGTTGTCACTGCAGCAAACCACAAATTTATTACCATTTTTATTGGCATACAGCATGACAGCACAGCCCTTCCTGACCTTTTGGCCGGATTCATTGTAAAATTGAATGTTGAATTTGCAATCTAAAAACAAAATAGTAGAAAGATGTGTTAGAGAAAAGTAAAATGTTGTTTTCAAAAGTCACTCTTTAACATACGTATATTCACATATATCTTCATACGTGTCATGGTAGGTCATACAGTATTTGTCTACATCTTATAACTGTCTCTTCCTTTGTCCTTATTCCTAGGAGAGTGAAGTTATTTTGATCTGCTTTTGTAGGTATTCGACAAGAAATGCATAACTCCTGCCAAGAGAGTTATGCATTTCTTGAGAAGTTGGCTGTGCGTAATTTCGCATAGTCTGTGAATGACTCACTGATGGCACATGTGAAAGCCAAATAACTCCCAACTCACTCACTTTGTTTGCAGACAATTTACAATGACTTAATAGTGCAATCATCTGTACTTCTGCATGAAAAAACAATTAAAATGTACAGTAGTACTCATCCTGTGAATGACCTCAATTAATAACCTTTCTTTCTGCTCTTGCTCTCTCTGTTCTCATTTTGAGTAGCTCACCAAAAAATAATTGATATTTGCTTCAAACTTAGTATTTTTATAAGTCTTCACTTCAGACATTATGCATGTATTTAATGACACATGCCCACTAAGTTGCATAAAAGCACATTCTTGGTGAGTGGTGATGTGCTTTGTCAATAAAGTACAATTCAAAAGTTGCCAGTCACATGAAACACAAATATCTGACCTCTCCTTTGTTTTTGTCAAAGTGTCTAATAGAAATTTTAAAAAAAACAATGATTTTTGGCACATGGTTCTGAACATAGAGTGTCTGTGTGTGTGGGATTTGTTTTTTCCCAGAGAATCTCAATCTCAATTCTGGTGTTTGTTGGTGTCATGCATTAAGGTGCAGTTGGGCAGTTTAAGGCATATTTTCCCTTAAACTTTACAAGTTTTAAGGCAGTTGTGCTATACAAGAGATTCACAGTGCAACACATCTTACCAGGCTGGCATTGCTGCTGGATAGTTAAGTTTAGGACTTCAAACTGGCTGTCATCACTTAAAAGCAAATATTTATTGTCCTTATTTCGGATGAAATGGGTTGAGCACTGTAAAGACTTTTTGAAGGAGTCCTCTATCATTGGACCATCTGAGAGAGGGAAATGTTATATTGTAAATACCAGTAACAGGAACAACATTGCATAGTCTATGATTATAGCTAAGAAAAGGATGAAAACGAAAAATTCTTATCTACATGTATTTCACTTGATCAATTTCCTTACCTGTTTCAAGGGAGTCAACTAGAAAAAGTCAAATACAAGAGGAGAAGATTTCAGACATTTTATTGCCAAATACCAATTTAAACACAATCTAAACAATTCTTCTTTTCCTTTCGGCTTATCCCTGCTTATCCCATCAGGGGTCGCCACAGCAAATCATTTTGTTCTGTTTCATTCGCACTATCCGACTAAAAGAAAATGAACCACGAATTATTTTGATGGTAAATCATTTTCTTTGTTTACTTGTTTAGTTTTTGGCCTGAACCAGATGACTGTAAAGTGTGAACTGAGCCAAAATTGTTGTTTCCTTTTCCTTCCTTTTAGTAGTGTGATGTGTGAAGGATCAGGGACCATTGTACTTTAGGTTCCATTGTTTTGCGTTGAGCTGCAGGTGATGCTGAAATGTTTTTTTTTAAACTTGTTTTACTATTACAGATGGTGTTTATCTTGCAATGTTTCGTATTTCAGCATTTTGTGGTTATGAACACACTCCCATAAATACTGTACAAAAAGAAACATAACTAGTTACTGTACACTACTGATCAAAATTTTAAAATAAGCTGGAAAATGTAAAATGTCTCCCCTCCCTGGCGATGCCCCTTCCTGTGTGCATGACGACCACCGGGATAAAAGTAAGGAATTGTTTTCTCTATTGTTATTACTGTTTTATTGACAATTTTATTGCTGTATTTTATATGTGTCCTTTGTGTTTTTTTTAATTTATACATAGATTCCTGCTTACTCGTGCTTTCCTGCTTACTCGAAAACTTGTACGTACATCAAGGACCAGCTGTAATCGGGGTCAACATCAGCTGTTGCTTGTTGAGACAAGGTTTGCACTGTTAAGCTGTCAGTATATCTTTAATTGCAATAAAATGCTGTTTAAATCTTGTAAACATTCTGGAATTTTTTTTTAATTCCTCCGCTTTATTTAATACAATAAAAAACAACTATTTGTTTAAAGCAAGCAGAATTGTCTGCTCTTGCTTATATAAGCAAGTATAAGCGTGATAATCTTTAAGGAAACAGAACATAACAATAATGAATATATTGTAGTTAATCACAATTACATTTTTAAATCATTTACTGCAATGCAATTATGATTATTACTCTACAGGCTTTATGGAGTTTTGTCAATGACACTGTATGTGTATTAAGAATTGGGCTGGAGAAAATATTAGATGTGAGATAAGAAGTAATTAGTTGCAGGCAAACAGTTCATTTTGTATTTACTGTACGCCTGAAAAGAAATGAATTTCTCTTAGAGATTAATAAAGTATCTATCTATCTAGCTATCAAATGAGCAAAAGGGTAAGTACACTGTAAAATGGAAGGCACCTCGGAAGGAGAAGACGTCATCATTTACATCAAAGAACTCAACACGGCTGCAGGCAATGGTATCCATCATGCTGAACTGTTGGAAAAAACAGTTTATATGTTTGGCAGGATTGCTTCTTTTTTTTTTTACTGACTTGGCTTGACATAGAGGTCACAAAAACACCTTGTATTTGACATATTAACACACAAGGTGTGTAATATTCTTGCAGGGGTTTGAATCTGTCATTTATAGTAAACATGTGTGGGTATTTTGTATAAAAAATTGAGAACTATAGCTCAAAAAGTCGGATAATCAACAGGTGTTGAAGAATGTTACAACCATAGTCGTTTTGTTTGATGATCTGAAACATGAGTGTGACAAACATGCAAAAAAAGAACGGAATCGGGTAGGGAGCAAACACCGCAAAACTGTATATAATTACTTAAATAACTTGTAGTACTTATTGTGTGGAGATATGGGGAAATACCTACAAAATTACACTTCACTCACTTACTGTACTGCAATGTACTGCGAAAAAGATTAATTTGAATAATCCACAATGCCGTGTATAGAGAACATACAAATCCACTATTTCAAAAATCACAAATATTAAAATTTGCTGATCTTGTAAACCCTCAAACCGCTAAAATGATGCATAAAGCAAACAATAACCAGTTACCAAAAAATGTTATACAATTTTTCTCAACAGGAGAAGAGAAAGATGATTTTAGGAATAAACTAGCGGTTTATTTACCTTAATTATGCATTTTAAACTTACTAACCACAGGAAGTTAAGTTCAAATGTATTGAAATAGGGAAATCCTACAGAGGGAGAATTAAATAAGATTTGCTTCTTCCTACTCCTTTTGGACATTTGGGACTGTAAATTGTAATTCCAATGTAATTTACATGCATGATCAAATTAAAAATAAACCTTACATTACCTTTTTTTTTTTTTTGTGTATCCTATCCAGCCATTAGGGCAGGTAGTATTTATGATTCCTTTACATGCTAAACAGATCTGCTCTGCCAGGGAAAAGTATAAGACATACTGTCACATACATTTTATTTTGTACTTAATCTTTATGCTTATTACTATACAAATTTGGGACGGCCGGACCGGGAGGCAATAGAGAAGAAGAGAAAAGAAGAGGAGGAGAACAAGGAGAGAAGGCGGACAAAATAGAGAGGGACAACAACACCAGCAACAACAATAACAAAACAACAGAGACAATCAGAGTACATCAACAAAAGTCTATGACAGTCGTGATGGAAATAACAAAATAATATAATCGCAATAACAGCCACAGTGATAAAAAATGTGATTGAAACAGTCATACTTGAGCATGAGTAGCAATGAGGATATTAACCACAACATTAAAATCAGGGAAAATTGACAATAACTGTTAGTCACCATCCCTGTCTGCATCATATTATTATGAATAAATCAGTGAGTACTGTGAGTGCATATACAGTATATATATGTATCCCTTTACCATTACCAACATTCATTCATTCATTCATTTTCTGTACCGCTTATCCTCATTAGGGTCACGGGGATGCTGGAGCCTATCCCAGCAGACTTTGGGCGAGAGGCGGGGTACACCCTGGACTGGTCGCCAGTCAATCGCAGGGCACATATAGACAAACAACCATTCACGCTCACATTCATACCTATGGACAATTTAGGGTCGCCAATTAACCTAACATGCATGTTTTTGGAATGTGGGAGGAAACCGGAGTACCCGGAGAAAACCCACACACGCACGGCGAGAACATGCAAACTCCACACAGAGATGCCCAACGGAGATTTGAACCCAGGTCTTCCAGATCTCCTGACTGTGTGGCCAATGTGCTAACCACTCAACCACCGTGCGCCCCCATTACCAACATACTGTATCATAATAACACGCTCTGTCACCTCTGACACAAAGCTGAGATGCCAAATGTTTTATACATCATTTCCTAGCATATCTACATTGTAATAGATTAGAAAACATCAAGATGCTGTTCGCCCCCAAGGTGAGAAAAGGCCTCACGTGACTAAAGGCAAACACACGAGAACGCCAACTTGAAGAGACAAAAAACAAAGGAAACAACCTCAAATGATACGCATGCATCCTTTGTTATTCTGCTATTGTTACTTTTGACACAACATAACTCCACGGATGAACCCGCAGGTGTGTAATGATAGTGTAATAATGTCTCCTTTTGAAGTGGCGAGAAGATGAAGAATTAGCATACCGTGCTTGTCACTGCTCGTCTTGGCGCCCCTCACACCACTGGATCTCTACACGACAAAAATATAACGTGAAAAATAATCACGTTTGACTGTAACGCGCGCACACACACGAGAAAGGGTCGGTGTTACCTTGCTTCTGTCTAATCTGAAAGAGAAGTCGAGAGAGTTGAGAAAGGAAACGCTTCCCAGCTGTGCCTTACACGGAAGTAGAGACTTCCATTCATCCTAATATATTCATTGCTTAGAATCGTCCCCGAGGAACCAAAGCCGCACAGATTGCCTGTCATTATTTGACATGATTTGCATGAGGGGACAAGTATTTGGATTTTTATTGTTACACATTTACTTATGATTATTTTCTTTATTTTTTATTTTTGACGGTAAAGCAGTGCTATGTGCTTTCTGCCACCAGAGGGCGGACACGAGCTGCTGGATACAGGGGTGGGCGACACTTGTGTGTGTGTGTGTCTTGTCCAGCATCATAACAGCTGAATGGGAGTCAAGCTGCCTTTAAATGCTGAGAAAAATTGCTTTGCCAAGGGAAACTTCATAATCCGAATGAGTCTCCCTTGACATTTGACTGTGTTTATGAATTTTGTTGAGCCACATTTCGATGCCGGACCTGATCTAAAAAAGAATGGGTGGGGGGTGGGGTCGGGGATATAAGAAAGGGTGCAGAAGAACCTCACAGACATGTTTCAACCATATTATAAAAAACCATGATAATCACAATTTCAGCAACAACCAGAGCAGTCACAGAGCAAAATGAGCAAAAATACAGGAAGATAAAAAAATAACAATAATAAATAAATAAATAACAATAATAAAAATATATACAGTATATATACACAGTATATATACACAGTATATATACANAATATATATATATATATATATATATATATATACATATATATATATATACATACACATATATACACAGTATATATATATATATATATACACACATATATACACAGTATATATACTTTTATATATATACATTTTCACATATGCACCTCGAGTGCCACCCCCCAATGCAGCGAGTAGCACCACCGTGAGCTCCCTCGAGACACGGGGCCATACCACCGTATCCTGCTGCCACCCCATCCATCAGTAGCTGCCACAGTCACAGCCCTATGCCCAGACACACACACGCACACGCACGCACACACACACGCACACACACACACGCGCACACACACGCACACACAGAGACAGACAGACACACAGACACACACACCTCCCAGAATTGCAGCCGGCTGAGACCCGGAGCCGAACCGACCCACTCCCCCCAAGCGCCCCCTGCCCCAGGCGGCGGCCAAGAAAACAGGGGTGTAAAATGACCCCATAATCCAGCCCCCCCACCCAACTAAGAATGTTATGAGGTGTGAGATGTGTTTGTAGGCAGGTTAAATTGAGTAGCCGGAACTGCGTGACACCATGGGCAGAACCATATCGCCGGCTGAGCACGACTGAGTAATTCTGCCCACCAGGTGACATCGAGGTCACGCCACCCCAAAAACTAGTGTGAAGTGTCTGTGAGTCTATGTATAGTGAGTTAGTGTAATTAAAACTGGGGAGTTTGCGGCCCCCAGGGCACCACAGAAGAAGGTCATGTTTGTGACCCCATCATCTCTGCCGCACCCCCATGTAGCACGTGCACTCCCCAAGATTCTATGTGCTTGTTTGCAGGGAGTAGGGAAGCAAGGGCCCGGGGATAGTAGGACTGGAATTTACCTCCCAGTGGACGAGTCAAGAGGCAGTAGGCACCCCTTTTTTATCTATAACCAGGTGTAATGATTAGTCCTACCCTAAAAGTATTTTAATGGCGTTTGAATAATTCAACGTCAGGATGGCTGTATTTCAATTGACCATTTATTTGCATGTCAGCGCAGAGCACCTACTCCTTTGACAAGATGTTCCACTTGCTAGTTTCTTAGTCTATGCACTTGCTCTAACTAGCATGCTGAGCACCACTGTGCTCTATAGCCCACACACTAAACAGCAGGGGCGTGAATACAAATAAATAATAAATAAATGAAAAGAAAATGGACTTTCTTTCTTCCGCTTATCCGAGGTCAGGTCACGGGGGCAGCAACCTAAGCAGGGAAGCCCAGAGGTCCCTCTCCCCGGCCAATTCGTCTAGCTCTTCCCAGCGGATGCCGAGGCGTTCCCAGGCCAGCTAAGAGACATAGTCTCTCCAACGTGTCTTTGGTCTTCCCCGAGGCCTTCTACCGGTTGGACGTGCCCTGAACACCTCCCCAGGAAGGCATTCGGGAGGCATCCTAACCAGATGCCCGAGCCACCTCTTCTGACTCCTCTCAATGCGGAGGAGCAGCGGTTCTACTACGAGTCTCTACCGGATGACAGTGCTTCTCACCCTATCTCTAAGGGA